>VMBQ01000252.1:280240-300132 GCA_007657795.1 Dreissena rostriformis
AAAATGGGCTTAAAAGGAAGTTAGTTCCCAAAATGGGGGTTAAACCATTATAATTCGGTATTAAATGAATTAATAGACATACAAACGCGTCGAGATAATTAAATAATCGTGATTTATGTTATAGTTTACTGTAAACATGCACAAATACCGTTTATTTTAAGAGAAAATGATATTCGAACATCCAACATCTCGAAGGTCAAGAAATTAAACAACAAATTTGTCGCCGGTTTTGCTTCAATAACTTTTTTATTCCGACGTCTACGGCATTGAAACAAAAAACCGAGGGGAGCACAAACACCGTAGAGCCGAAAGGGCGTATTCATTTAAAAGAAATATAAATATAAACTGGCTTACAGGGTGAAAATATCCGCTACTCCTTCACGAAAAACACGAAAACGACGCCATCTTTGAAGTTTTGCTCCCGTAACCTCACGTAAACGCGGTAAGCTCCCGTATACGCATGCCCCCCTGTGTAACCAGAATTTTAAGTGTAATCGTTTTACAATACCGTGTTATAGTTGATCACCGAGTGGTCACAGCCGATTGCGCGCAAACTTGTGTACATAGCTCAAAGGTCAATGTCACAGGTCAAAGGTTCAAAACATACAAATTACTATTGTGCCGCCACCCCCCTCATTCAAAGAAGAGGGATTACATTGATTTGCACCAGTTCGTCGGTTGGTCGGTCGCCTGGTCGGACAGGCGGTTGGTCGGTCTGCGCACCAAGGCGTCTCCACTCTATATCTTGAGAACGCTTAGACCTACCATCATTCAAATTAGCAGACTGGTTATTCGGCTGAAATGCAGACGCCTATGTATAAATTGACGTTAACAGGGAAAAGGTCGAGGTCACACGAGCTTGTAACATGAAATTTTATGGGTTCAAGTATCAGTTCTGAGTTTTGTTATTACTCATAATAACCATCCCTTACGTAGACGTAACTAATGATAAAATATTATCTCAACGTTTGGACTCTTTATTGTCTTATCATTGGATACATTATAATGCGTTCACAAAATAAATTCTCTTCGAAGAAGTATGCCATTTTAATACTTACACTTAAGTGCAACAACTCAATATCTCTGAATCTACTATAGCTATCAAGTAAAACATAAATGCATGTCTAAGTGGTCATTTTATATAATCACTAAACCAAGGGCCTAAGCTCTTACTCTCAATTAAGCAGAAAACCAACCATTAAATCGATAAGAGGGTTGTTATTGTACTTCGCACTTCATCGCTATGTGCTCTATAAGTTATTTAAGTAATTTCAATACTAAAGGATTTATGATCGGCACAAGAACATTTGCTTAAGGGCAATAACTCTTTAAATCATGAAGAGAAAACTTGTGGTTATTGTTCTCTTCACATCCCTGTAAAGCCGTCTATCAGAAAATGATGTTTCATTTGAATCCCTTCAATACCTCATTAGTTAAAGAAACATAAAGCGGGACAGACGGACGGACGGACGGAAAGGCGGAAGGACAGAAGGACGGACGATGCGATTATTATAAATCTGCCTTCGAGGTGGGGGAGGGTGGCAGAAAAATTAGCGATTTCGTCAATGAAATCATACATAGAACATTAACAACTTCATGAACACTTAATCGTATTACTAAGACATTTAACTGTGTGTATCGATTATCAAATGAAGATATATACTTAAAAAATAATTTTGGATTTTTAGTATCTTCAAAGTACATGTTTTAAATGTACAATTTCATATTTTAAAGTTCATAAAACTAACAATGCTTAAAACATCTATAAATATGAGACTTAGCCGTTATTGTTACATATTGTATTACCAGATTATAACGTCTTACAATCAATTTAAAGAAATGAGCAAAGTTACGAGTATTTTAAGAAAATATAATTGTTATCAAAATAAGTTTTTATTGTATGTGTAATTATCTTCACTTGTTATAAAATGAAATAAAATCTCAATACAAGTTGCAGGCTAGTGTGATGCAGTTAAACATTTCGCCGAAAAAAAAAACACAACAGCCAATCCATCAGTCAGAACTATTCACTTTAATTCTCATTTTATTGATGATCTTTGTCGAACAAAAACACACAGCTTCTATCTGTAAAGCTTACCTGAGTACACCGTGCTAATGATGAGCTTTTGTGATCGCCTTTTGTCTGTCGTTAAGCGTGCGTCTTCCGTCAAGCGTCATCAATATTTGCCTTGTAAACATTCAAAACATAGTCATGTGTGGTCAAAAACTGTGTCACCAGGTCACCAGGTCACCAGAGAATTCATCCCAATGATATCGCGGCCGAGTTTGATACTGTGTCAAATAGAGTGAAAACTAGGTCATTTTACAAATTAAAAGAAAAGCTTGTGAACAATCTAGAGTCTACATGTATTTCCTAATTTTCCTGAAACTTTTTTGCAGAACAGCTATACCAATGACGACTCGACCGAGTTCGAAACTGGGTCATATGGGATCAAAATATATGTATCCCGGAAAAAGCAACTTTTTGTAAAGCTGACCCATTTATAATCCTTTCAAAATCACACACCGTATCAACTGTTATGATTTAAAGTAAGCTATCATTGGATGATAAATGGGCCAGCGCTGTTTGTACCTGGATAATTAGTGGGTTTTTCTAAACTCGTGCTTTTCCGGGATAAGTCTATTGGATCGTTTAGTCAAATTAAATGAAAAGCTTGTGAACACTCTAGCAGCTGCATTTATTGCATGAATCTTTATGAAACTTGGTCAGAATATCTGCTCTCATAATATCTCGGTTGAAAAAGAAATTGGGTCACGTGGTTGAAAACAAGGTCAATACGTCAAATTAAAGAAAAGGCATGTGAAAACTCTGGAGACCACATGTATTGTCCAATTTTATTGTAACGATTAATGCATTTGTGCAACGTTAATAATTTTTAAAACACGTTTTTCCGTTTAGAAGAAACGGTGCGATTGTACTTTTTGAATTAATATAATGTTCGGCGACAAAAACATATATATATATATATATATTTTGATGACTGTTATGCTATTTTAGGATAGGGTTTCTTAACATTTTAGTCAACAAAAACATGTTTGACAATATGTGTTCACTTTGAAGGCAACTTCTTTATGCTACATACGAATTAAATGTGATTGGCGTAGTGGATATGGTGTCCGCCTAACGATCGGGAAGTCACAGGTTCGATCCCCACTGCGGGGGCGTTCTTTAGATTTCCCCCATAGGCACCACGTACTGGTTCTAGTCCCAGGAAACGGGCTCGAGAGCGTTTCAAATAAGCCTTAGGCTTTCTATGCAATCGAGCTAAAATAAATAGGTTTAAACTAATTTAATGTGATTTACGCAATTGTTGTAGTTTGTAAGAGTGGATTTCATTTTATGGCAACCATAGATGTTCGCAGCAAATCAAGTAACAAAATGCTTATAGCATTGTGCGTCGCCGAATACGCATATCCGATCCGTATTCGCATTACAAAGAGGCGTTTTCTCACGTTTATGCCGCGACGTGCATACATGTATGTGGCGTTAAATTCCTCGGAAATGGCAAAATCATCGCTAGCCGTACTTATGCAGGAAATCTCGGATTTTCGAATTTAGCAATATAGTTGGCTGTATTTGATATGATCTATGAAAGATGAGCAGTGAAAGCACAAAGCAAGTAAAGTAATAAAACGCGCTTTTCATGGAAATAGGAATCGATACTTCACTATATGTCACAACGACGACATGGATTTTCGTTTACCATATGCAGTCAACGTTCTCTTATTGTCAATGTTCGTTCGTGACTGTCGCTTTGTTTTGGTCGTGATGTAGCGGTGTTTAGAGAACGAACATCGGGATATATTATGTCAATCTCCACGCAGAGTTGTCGTTCCATGCTCTCACATACACCTCTGCGTTGGGCTCAGCAGTCATCTTGCCAAGAATCATGGTATGAATCTCGTCAAAACCGAACAAACGCATTCAAAGTATATTTGATTGAATTTTTAGGATCAGAGTCGTTAATTAATGAAATAGGTATTTTAAATATACGATACATCGTGCAAAAAACTTGGTAGTTTTAATGCAACTCTTTGGAACTATTTTATTGCCCATTTACGCAGATGGAATCATTCCGCGCACTTAACAGATGTAAACAAATGAACAAATTGAGTGACGTTATGCATTGCTTCGACGGCAAACTTGTTTTTACAGAGAGGAGACGGTCAGTTCTGTTGTAATTATCAAACAAAGCAAGGGGAGTTAGACAGTATAGATAGATAGATGTTTTCTTGAAAGCAGTGAATGTAATGTAGCCGTCGTGCAAGAAATTGTTTAGTATACTGTAACCTTCATGATGAACGCATGGAATGATCATGACATGAATAAGACGCTCTCATAAAAATAGTCCGTTCTGAGCCCATCACAGAGGTGAATGTAATGTAACCGTCGTGCAAGAGATTGGTATTATGTTAGCAAAATAGTATGCCAGCGTCACTACCCTTTGGCCAACATTTTTTAAAGGGGCCGTCCAACAGATTGGTAAATTGACAAAATTAAAAAAAGTTGTTTCATATTCGCAAATTTTCGCGTTTGTTATGATATTTTTGAGGAAATAGTAATACTGACCATTTACAATGCTCTTAAATATCCATTATATGCATCTTTTGACGATTTGAAAACCTCAAAATCATAAAGCGTCGTTCGACGCGAAACGATTGAATAATTTGGAAAGTTCTGTTATTGTCGCTATATTTTGTAAAACTACGAGGATTGCTTATATATGGTATAAAATACGGCTATCGTACATACTTGTCAGGATGGCCGAGCGGTCTAATTGGTTTTTACTCCAGGACCCCGATGGTCACNGCACTTAGGGAAAACAGGGCTTAATGCTTGTGCGTAAAGTGTCATCCCAGATTAGCCTGTGCAGTCCGGACTAATGTACGACAACACTTTCTGCTTTAATGGAATTTTTTTATTAAATGAAGTATCTTCTCAACAAAAATCAAGTTCATGCCGACCGCACTGGCTAATCTGGGATGGTACTTTACGCCTACACTGGATTTTTGTTAAGAAGAGAATTCCTTTAAACAATAAAATACAATAAAAGCCGAAAGTGTGGTCCCTGATAAGCCTGTGCGGGTTGCACAGGCTTCAAAGTGATGACACTTTACACACAAGCATTAATCCCCACTTTTCCAAGAGTGAGGCACAATTCTTGTTTCAGTTGCCATCATTTATTGTCAAATAAGCAATTATTTAAATTGAGATAATTCTAGCACTTTTGAACTCCAATTATCAAGATAGCTAAAAACTTTAAATTTATCAAAATCGAGAATTATATAGAAGATTACATTAGATTAGATAATGTATAATATTTTACAACAAGAGTGCCAAACTGTTGCAAGATACGCCTGTTTGAAGGTTATGGTCAACAAGCGGCGAAACAAGTGTAGCCTGATATCACAACTAAAGGACTAGGATAAAAGACACAATGGTGATTGTTTTAAACGCACTAAGTGACCCTGTGACCTAATTTTTGACCCGGCATGACCCATATTTGAACTTGACCTAGATATCATCTAGACACAACTTCTGACCAAACTTGGTGAAGATTGGATGAAAACTACTTCAATTAGAGAGCGGACACCTTGCTAAATGCTTGAAATGCACTTAGTGACCTCCTGACCTAGTTTATGACCCGGCATGACCAATATTTGAACTTGACCATGATATCATCTAGACACAACTTCTGACCAAATTTGGTAAAGATCGGATAAAAACTACTTCAATTAGAGAGCGGACACCATGCTAAATGCCTGAAATGCACTGAGTGACCTCGTGACCTAGTTTTGGACCCTGAATGACCCATATTTACACTTGACCTAGATATCATTTAGACAAAACTTCTGACCAAATTTGGTGAAGATCGGATGAAAACTACTTCAATTAGAGAGCGGACACCATGCTAAATCCTTGAAATGCACTAAGTGACCCGTGACCTAGTTTTTGATCCGGCATGACCCATATTCGAACTTGACCTAGATATTGTCTAGATACAACTTCTGACCAAGTTTGGTGAAGATTGGATGAAAACTATTTGAATTAGAGAGGGGACACTGCTGTGCCGCCCGCCCGCCAAGTATTTAAGGAGCGAGTTATAAGCAACTTCATTCAAGAATGGCAAGGTTTATTACAGCGTAGTCCAGTTTTAAAAGATTACGCTCATTATAAAACTAACTTTGCCTATGAAAACTACCTTGATATATTGCCTGTTAACTTGAGGAAATTTGTTACACGCTTCAGGATTTGTGCACACTCATTAAGAATTCAAACGGGCCATTATGTCTCTAGTAATATACCAAGAAACGAAAGATACTGCTTGTATTGTGGTAGTCGCGATCTCGAAGACGTGTACCATTTTTTTATGTATTTGTCCGTGTTACATTACTATAAGGAGAAGATTCCTAGATAGAAGGTTTTACGTTAGACCTTCAGTATATAAATTCAATTCTTTAATGGGATCTGTTAACGCATCTGTCCTTAAAAATGTTGCAAACTATATAAAATATGCACTAGATATAAGACAATCTGTTACCGTGTAATATTTGTACATCACTTTCCATGTGTATGTTACGCAGTCTGTACACTGTACTTGAATCAATATTTGTTTTTTTGTTAAAACATAACCTAAACAAACTGACCACTGATTTATTGTATTTAATCACATTATTTTCTAGATTACATGTACTAAGTACTGATCTTGAATAAAATGTTTGTCTTGTCTTGTCTGATCTTATAATACGTCCCGTTTTGAAAATGGGCGTATAAAAACAATACAATTTGAATCTTAAAAGAGAAATATATAGTAGACTTGAGAAGATTAAATTATGCATAATAGTTTTACAAAAACAATTAAAGCACCATAAACACTCAAAATCGACGAATGTTTCGTTAAGTAAAATGAACCCATAAATAAAATAAATACGAGCATTTTGTATCGAGTTAAATCTTTGTTACCAGACCATATCTGGTGTTGAAATTTTGTCTATTGCTATAAGGAACACTGATTGTTTATGGGTTAACTTTATTTTACTAAATATTTTGCAAAATATTCATTGATTTTGAGTGTTAATTGGGCTTTAAATTTGCAATCTTAAAAAAAGCACCTTTGGCTCCCTCCACCTTATACTTAGAGGACACAGTCTCCTCAGATGTGTGCAGCACAGCGGCCTTGAACGCACCAACAGTCTCATGTATCAGGGCTGGGGAGGGTGTGGTCTATTGTAACACGAACAACAGCAATTGACAACATTTTGAACTAAAATCATCAACATTCATCAAAAATTACATTGAATCTAAATCAAGCATTATATATTAATTAGAATATTTTACAAAAACAATAAAATGGAGAGGGTGTGGTCTATTGTAACACGAACAACAGCAATTAACAATCTTTATAATATGGGTTAATTTAAAATCTGGAAACAGTACTTTCTACATTCAGATTAACAAGCTGAAACCCCAAATGAAACTATTCCGAGGCAGTGAGAGACCAAAGATTTATTTATTTTCATATTTAGTGTTAATTTATGTATTGTCCTCTATCATATATTATTTTATCTGGTATATAATACTAGTTTTTCATTGGCTAAGCCAGGTCACATGCTGACCATGTATTTTTCAATATTTGTTTAGTAACTTTTAATTCAGGGTTAGTTATGTTTAATGACTTCACAGAGTCAACAAGACACTTTTATAAAAAACATTATAGCAAACTTTTCTTCCTTTATAACGATGATGCTTGGGAAAATATTATTTTCTAAAATAAAGTTGTTACACAGCTTCTAACTGACCCGGCACAGTGTGATACACGGCAGTAAATTAATATTGGGCTGGAGCTACACTCTCGGCAGTGTTTTTTTTCACCATTTTGGGAATGGGGCCAGTGATGGCCATTTTTCTCCCCCTGGCCACTTTTTCCCCAGGAAAAAATGGACTAGTCCATTTTTTCCCCGTGGAAAAAGTGGCCTAGGCCAAGTCTCTCCCCCCCTAGTCCATTTCTTCCCCNTTTTTATTTTATTTCATTTTGACATAAAATACGGTCGGGGGTCCCGTAAATCAATGTATTACAAAATGTTGGCCTTTCTCGGAAATGAGAAAACACACATGGTCGCAGTGGTTTAATGGATACATAATGTTCGACGTGCGATCATTACGTTTATACATGGGAAACGTTCTTTGCTTGACTAAGTAAGAATGTTCGACTCACAGTTTTGACGTATTCTCTAGTTAAATTGCACCCGCTAAATTAACTTTCATTTATGTGCGTGTTGTTTCAGTCGCTAGATGGATTCGCATTCGTATTGAGCAGCGATGGACGGTTCCTGTATATATCTGAAACAGTATCCATTTACCTGGGCCTGTCGCAGGTGAGTGCCTAGTTGTGCTTGTGGTATCCTTATAGTTTACCTGAGCAAGAAATGATCTAGATGAGCCATTCTGGTCAATCTTTTCCCGGTATCCGTCATCATGTGTTACCACTCAAGATGCATCCTTTTAACCCATTGTTGACGAAACTTGGTCGGAATGTTTATCTTGACAATATCTAGGCTAAGTTCGAATCTGGGTCGAGTGTGTCCACAATTCGGTCACCAGGTCAAATCTCATAGAAAAAACATTTTCGCTACTCTAGCAGCCACATCGGTAACTCATTTTTTATTAAACATGTTCAGAATATTTATCTTGATAATACCAGGGCCATGCTCGAATCGGAACCACTTTTGTTACAAACCTTCTTCATAAGGTCAGATCTTAGAAAGGATCTTACAATCGTTAGTTTTTAGCACGTTTCCAATCACACGTATGACTCACCCTTGATGAAACTTGTTTGAAAGGTTTATCTTGACAACATCTAGGCCACGTTCGATTCTGGCTCCCATGTGTCCACAAACCAGGTCACCATTTCAAATCTTAGATGAACCTTGTTACCACTCTTGTGGCGACATTAATTATTAATCTATAAACATGATCAGAATGTTTATCATGACAATAACTAGGACAAGTTCGAATCATTTCACCAGACCAAATCATAGGAAACCCATGTAACCACTTTAGAAGCCACATTTTTGACTCAATCTTCAGGAAACTTGGTCACGATGTTTATCAGAACAACATCTATGTCAAAATCGATTCTGAGTCAAGTGTGTGCAGAAGCTTGGTCACCAAGACAATGGTTAATTAAAACCTTATAACAACACTAGAAGCAATATTTCTGACTCAATATTGATGTGTTTTGGTCAAAATGCTTATTTTAAAGATATGTAGGCGAATGTTTTTATCTGGGTATAGGGTGTCACAAAACTAGGACGCCATGTCAAATCTAAAAACAACATTTTAACCGCTATGGACGATTCTTTTATGATTCAATCTTGATGAAATCAGTGTAACCACTTGAAACAAAGTTAACGATATCTAGGCAAAGTTTGAACCTGCTTTAAGTTTGGTAAACAACATGGTCAAATTTTATTTAAAAAACAACAACAACAACGACCTGTTATCACATTAGACGCCACATTATTGACTCCATTTTGATGAAACATTATCATAATGTTTGTTTAGACAAAATCTATGCCAAATTCAAATTGTTAAGTTAAATTGGGGGCAATAAACCAGGTAACCAGTTCAAATCTTAAAAAAAACAAACATATTGACAGTCTAGAAGCCACATTTATTGCTAAATCTTGATGGAATATTGTCAGACTGTTAATCTTGATGATATCTATGCAATTTTGAATATTGGCCATATTGGGTTAAAAACTAGACAACCATGTCAAATCTTTGAAAACTTGTTGTACATTGAAGTTGAACTGAAACGCAAACCTGAGTGCCAGCATGACCTTTTTGTTAGCTCATCTGAGCACGCATAGCTGAGAGTGAGCTTTTGTGATCAGTCTATGTCTGTCGTCTTGTTGTTCTTTTTTGAATCTTTAGATCGTTACTATTCTAGAGGCCAAATTGTTAACTCTATCTTGATAAACTTGGCCGTAATGTTTATCTTGTTAATATCTTGGCAAAATTCGAATTTGGGACACATGTGTCCCAAAACTTTGTTACTATGTCAAATCTAAGCAAAACCGAGTTGCTACTCTTTTAGCCACATTAAATTGTATGTTTCAATCGTTATTCACCTTACTTAGTTCGAATGTTTATATTGACAATATCTAGGCCAAGTTTGAATCTGGATGTGTCCAAAAACTAGGTCGCCAGGGCAAATCTTAGAAATTAAAAACGCGTTACCACTCTGAAACTTGTTCAGAATGTTTATACTTACAGTAAATACCTACGTCAAGTTCGATTATTGGGTCACGTGTGTCGAAACACTAGGTCACCAGTTCAAATATTTGAAAAAAAAAACATTGTTACCAATATAGAAGCCACATTTATTGATCAATCTAGATGAACTGTGATCAGAATGTGTATCTTTACGCTATCTTGGACACGTTCGAACTTGGGTAACGTATAACCAGAAACTAAGTCTGTCGGTTAATCGTATAGAAAGTTCTGTCAACAATAGAAACCACATTCATGACTCGACGTGAGGAAACTTGTTCAAATCGCTGCATATGACACAAAGGGGTCACCCTCCAAATTGCATTCATGTTCATAAGATAACGGATTTGATTTGTATAACTTCTTAAGTCAACGTTGTATTGTCAAAGCTACTTGTTTAAATGTTGGTACTTAATCACATGATGCGATATTAAAGCATTCGAGTTCCGCTGGGTTATTTGCCCGAGGCAAAGCAGGTCCATATTCCTCCGCGTGACAACGCACTGACGGTGACACCGTGTAATTGATACTCAACTGTCGACAGCGTGTAGGAAATGACAAAGAAGACCCGCGAGCCAACCCGTTTCTAACAATCTTAGGCAAGCATTGTTTTCCCGTTGGAAAATTGAAATCGTTAACATTGTGTATTTTCTACTACTCACCATAAACAAGCGCCGATAGGCCGAAATAGGTTTCAACTTATTATCCCGCAGAATTCATGAAGATGTGTACCTACTTAATCAAGCGGCGATATACCGTGTGCCCACAGAGTTCATGGGAATGACTGTCTAGTCTACGTAATCAAGCGGAGATATGTGTTCGCATAATTCATGAAGATGTCTGCCTACTTAAACGAGCGGCGGTATATCGTGTTCCCGCAGTGTAAATGTGAATGTCTGCCTACAAAATCAAGCGGCGATATGCCGTGTACCCGTATAGTTCATGGTTATGTATGTCTACTTACTCCAGCGGATGTATGCCGTGTGCCCGAAGAGTTCATGTCAATGTCTGTCTACTTAATCGAGCGGCGGTATGCCGTGGGTCCGAATAGTTCATGGCAATGTCGGTCAACTTAATCCAGCGGCGGTATGCCGTGTTCCCGAATAGTTCATGTGAATGTATGTCTACTTAATCCATCGGCGTTATGCCGTGTTCCCGAATAGTTCATGTGAATGTCTGTCTACTTAATCCAGCGGCGGTATGCCGTGGGTCCGAATAGTTCATGTGAATGTCTATCTACCTAATCCAGCGGCGGTATGCCGCGTTCCCGAATAGTTCATGTGAATGTTTGTCTACTTAATCGAGCGGCGATATGCCGTGGGTCCGAATAGTTCATGGCAATGTCTGTCTACTTAATCAAGCGGCGGTATGCCGTGTGCCCGAATAGTTCATGGCAATGTCTGTCTACTTAATCCAGCGGCAGTATACCTTGTGCCCGTATAGTTCATGTGAATGTCTGTCTTCTTAATCCAGCGGCGGTATGCCGTATTCCCGAATAGTTCCTGTGAATGTATGTCTACTTAATCAAGCGGCGGACCGCGTGGGTCCGAATAGTTCATGGCAATGTCTGTCTACTTGATCAAGCGGCGGTATGCCGTGTTCCCAAATAGTTTATGTGAATGTATGTTTACTTAATCGAGGGGCGGTATGCCGTGGGTCCGAATAGTGCATGGCAATGTCTGTCTACTTAATCGAGCGGCAGTATACCTTGTGCCCGTATAGTTCATGTGAATGTCTGTCTACTTAATCCAGCGACGGTATACTGTGTGCCCGAAAGTTCATGGGAATGTCTGTCTACTTAATCCAGCGGCGGTATGCCGTGTGCCCGAATAGTTCATGTGAACGTCTGTCTACTTAATCGAGCGGCGGTATGCCGTGGGTCCGAATAGTTCATGGCAATGTCTGTCTACTTAATCAAGCGGCGGTATGCCGTGTGCCCGAATAGTTCATGGCAATGTATGTCTACTTAATCCAGCGGCAGTATACCTTGTGCCCGTATAGTTCATGTGAATGTCTGTCTACTTAATCCAGCGGCGGTATGCCGTGTTCCCGAATAGTTCATGTGAATGTATGTCTACTTAATCGAGCGGCGGTATGCCGTGGGTCTGAATAGTTCATGGCAATGTCCGTCTACTTGATCAAGCGGCGGTATACCGTGTGCCCGAATAGCTCATTGCAATGTCTGTCTACTTAATCGAGCGGCGGTATATCGTGTGCCCGCATAGTGCATGTGAATGTTTGTCCACTTAATCGAGCGGCGGTTAACTGTGTGCCCGCAGAGTTTATGGGAAAGTTTGTCCACTTAATCGAGCGAAGGTATACTGTGTGCCCGCAGAGTTCATGGGCATGTTTGTCCACTTAATAGAGGGGGCGGTATACTGTGTGCNCGGCGTTATTCTGTGTGCCCGCAGCGTTTATGGGAATGTCTGTCTACTTAATCGAGCGGTGGTATACCTTGTGCCCGCAGATTTCATGGGAATGTTTGTCCACTTAAATGACGAACTAATCATTTTTTTATTTTTTTTTAACATGCAGCAGTCGCAGACAGAACAGGATCGAGGCAATTGAAAATGCCGCAGTCAGCCATGAATATACCGATAATAATAAATATGAAGACATGGAAGAATGCAAAACGACTGGGTCTTTAGTTGGAAGAAAATCCCCAAAACAATGAAAATGCAACGAAATTCGCCATCTCTGCAAATAATGTTTAATATACAGGTAATTTTGATGGTCTTATTTTCGCAAAAATGAACAGACTAGTATGGGACGTCATGTCTCCACAGAGTAAGCCAAGAAAATCCAACAAATCGCAACTTCTGTAGTAAAGGCTGTTTTTCTTGTCACAAAAACAAAGGCACTGTTTGTAGAGAGGGAACAAAAGATGTCAGAAACGGAGAACTTTAAGGAGAAACTGTTTTTGGATGGCTCCAGTATTTCTTTAGCACTCATGGAACACGAACTTTTAAATACACATGACATGGACAGAAATATAACCTCACACATGTCAGGGCGGAACAGCTTCAAATGACTAGAACTAGAACCGGGTCTGCTTTGCTTAAGTATACCTCCAATTTGGAAGATGAAATCTTTCTTTAACTTAAGAAGAATTGTTTTTAGTAACTTGTATGTGCATTGTCAACGCAAGCTGCATTGATTTCAGCAAAAGCTTGGTATTGTATTCGGAGCTAGTTAGGTCAAGGTTGATTTAAAAAAAAGATATCAGTTTCCGTTCGATTACTTGAGTTTGGATGAAGAAAACTGTTTCCGCTCAATAATTTGAGTTTAAATGGAGGTATGGCGTTGACCATTTCTGTGTTGCCAGCTAACAGGCAGATCCAGCGTGGGATCGTACGCTTGTTTCAATTTACATAATCTAAAAACCCATTGTAAACCTGGTTAAGTGGCCTTTAGTGCTTACTAGTTATTGGTAAAAATGGCTTAAATCCAGTGTACAAAAAGATACATAATTATTTTTTAATGATCACACATCCATCAACTTTACCAACTAAACTATTGTCCATACTACTTATACATAGTAGGTATGATATAATAGAATGTTATTAATTGATTGAGTTCATATTATTGTGGTTATTGGTCTGACGACATTTTTTAGCTTGTGGTCGACCACAAGCTAAATACCAATAACAATGTTTGTGTTTATTAAACTTATACATGAGATTATTATACCTCGAATACATAGTAAAGGAGATATACTGGAATCACCATTGAAGTGTGTCTGTCCGTCTGTTCGTAGACAAAACTTTGTCCGGAGAACTCCCTCCACACTTTTCAACGTACACTATTCAAACGTGCTGGGATTGTTCCGTATGATATGCAGTTCGTCTGTTATTCCTTTCGTAAAAAGTGCACTGTAGTTTTGTTGTTAGTGCGTTATAAGTTATGGATCATCGAAATCTCAAGGTGTCGCGTTTTATCATCAAAATAATAAGATTAACAATACATAGTACTAAATCATACAGCAGTGGGTATTTTTTGACATACGCGGAGTTTTAATATTTAAAAAAAGTATTTTACCCTTTAACAGATTATATAAATTATAAATTGATAAAGAACAACAATTCTATAACTACTTTTTAAATTTCAAACAATCAAACGATCTCAGTGACCCTTTTTATATCCTGTATTCAGAGGTATGTCAATAAACGAGAATATCAAATCCACTATCTAGAGCGAGCTAGATTATATAGTGCAACATCAGATATAAGAATAAGTAGATACATTCTTGTTATTATCCACTACTTTTATAAAGAGCACCAACTATACACATACACAATTCAAACCCGGATTCACCGCATTTGAACAGTCAATGCAAAGCATCGGGGGTTGAATTCTTTTTACTTTCACCACACATGTTTCAATACTTGAAACAAACTCCCATTAGATCAAGTATACAGTTTGACTACACGTTAATTACTCTTGAAGTTGTTTTTAATAAATGTGTATTATATTTTTGTTTTGTATCAGAGCGGCTTATGGAAACACAAAAATTCTCTTTCATAAAATATTCACTATATTCGGGTACTCAATTCGAAAATTGATGAGCAGTATTTTATTCCAATTTATGACATTGATTATTTACTGCACAAAAAACAACCAAAGGCTGATATTCAATTTGTTATAGACGATCAATTATTGTTTTAAACATTAATGATGGAATTAAGAGGATAATTAATATGATACAGTAGATCCATCAAGACAAATAACATAAGCCAAGAAAAGGAGCTCAAAAGTAAAATCGAAGGACTAAAAACAATTACTACGAAGGAAATGAAAATGAATTTAACAATTTTAGAGATGAACTTAACTAGTTAACATTAACATCTATGAAAGTTCATGTTATACGTTCCAGAACGTAATCGATTTTGAAGGTGAAAAAAAAACAAGTAAATATTGTTGAAATCACGAATAAAATAACGCCGTGTCCAAAACAATATACATTTAAAAAAATGAGAAACTGGCAAAATTATTACTGACAAGAAATTCTAAACGAAATTGCATTTTGTTTATTTAAAAGAGACATACCAAGACAGTTTATTTCTCAAATTCTGATTTTTTCTTTCTTCCGATGGAGGCCAAATGTTAAACATATTGGAAGCTACTTCTACAGATTGTGAATTTGGATGGATGAAGCGGTCAAAGTTAAAAAAAAACATGTAAAAAAGCCCGGGCAGATCTCATTGCAAAGAAGACTTGTATAAAATGTTTTGGTCAAAATAGGCCAATTAAAATGCGAGTACTTAACTTGGCTGTCCGATCCCGTTCTTTATCAAACACAAGGCATTTTCAAATGTATTCCTTAGGTTGACAAATCGCGCATATATCTTTAAAAAAAAAACTGGCGCCCTATAACTCTTTTAAATACATTTTTATAATAGGAACTGGTGTTATTGGAAACATATTAAACGGAGTCATTTGTAAGCTTGTAAGTAATCATTGAACAGGTTTATAAAAGGCAGCTATATTGGAGAAAAGACCACGTTTATTTATGATACAGTAGACTCTGCCAAAACCGGACGGTCTGGGGACCGGCCTGATCGTCTGGTTTTCAGAGAGTTCCGGTTTAACAAGAGTAGGCATATTGCCGAAATATACATTGTATGCAATGTGTACACAATCATATAAGAATACAGCAAACCATATACATTTACATGTACCATGTGATAACTGTACTCATGTAATGTTTATGTTTAAAGTATTCTTCGAAAAATGTGTTTGTATTCGATTTAAAGCAGAAAACATTCCATACCGACTTGTATTGATTAATCCCAAAGTAAGCGTGGTGCTTTATACATGTACGTACATGTACATGCGTAATTGACATTTGTCATATAGGCGAGTGAGTCGTGTTCGAGTTCGCTATAAATGCTCTGAATTAATTAAATTTTATTTGTTACAAACGAATTGTGTGGACACACGATTTATTATTCAAGACATAACACATTTCAAAAAACATACACACACACACAAAAACAGCGTCATATTTTCAAGACATTTGATATCTCAGCAAATCTTGTCAAAATCTACACATGCACGAAGTTCACGATTTATTGAAAACCGAGATCATAATTGACATTCACAGTTTGTTTTACATTACTTAATCGGACTTCAATAGCGCGGTAACGACTTGACACCTATATGGTATGTTTAATCCGATTATCGATAATTGCGCGATCGGAATGTGTGACACCGTGCGCGCCTTGCTGACTAGGTATTGTAATTTTCACGCCTCGGGCATCTTGAGAATTTTGACCGTCCGGTGTACTCAATGTATTTTACGTTGAAAATGACGAAATTCAAGGAGATATCCGTCCGGTTTCCGGTTTAAAGAGAGTCCGGTTTATTCAACAATTTTTAACAAAGAAATAGAAGGGGAAAATACGGGACTGACTCGACCGTCCGGAATCGGGAGATTTCCGGTATTCGGAGAGTCCGGTATTGGCAGAGTCTACTGTATTATGCATTACACTAAAGAAAGCAATATTGATGGCCTCTTATTCTAATAGACTTTTATAAAGCCTTTGACACTCTTTATCGCGCTTGTGCACAACAACAACTTATGTTTATGCCCCTTTTTAAAAAAGGGCGTATATTGTTTTTGGCCTGTCTGTCTGTCATTCTCTCTGTCTGTCTGTCCAAAACTTTAATAATATTAAAGTTTTGTCATAACTTTTGCAATATTGAAGTTAGCAACTTCATATTTGGCATGCATGTGTATCTCATGGAGCTGCACATTTTGAGTGGTGAAAGGTCAAGGTCAAGGTTATCATATAAGGTCAAAGGTAAAAAAAATAAATCAAAGCGGCGCATTAGAGGGCATTGTGTTTCTGACAAACACATCTCTTGTTTTACCTTGGTATTAAAACTTGATTTGATATTTTTTTTAAAGATCTTAAGTCCGCTATAATTCAAATTCAAATTTAAATTATAAAAACGGATATCTTTCTGAATTATTTTAGCATTCAGTGCGGGTGCAGACAGGGCGATCCTCTGTCTGCTATATTATTATTCTGTGTGCTAAACTGTAAGCAATAACATTCTGAGATAAGTAAAGCATCAAAGTTATAAATGTTGAAAACGTTCAACAAAAACAATTTGCGATAAACATGATCAGCCTTTGCTATTATATCAGAACTTTAAAGTAACTATGATAAAAAAAAGTCGTTGGATTGATCGAAACGAGAACAGTTCAGAAAGCTTTAAAACAAGGTGAGAACTGCATTGGCATCAAACCTCTATTGGTTTTAAATATATGATAAGCTTTAATTTTAAAGCGAAAATTAATAAATAAATAACAAACTTTGCTAGGTGAAGAAGCAGATTTTTTTTTTACTTAGCTTGTATTTTCGACATTTAACCATTTATTTATCACGCAAACTTAACCAACTCAAACAATAGCCAAAAGTACAAATAAGGATTGTTTTGATTTTAAATCGAGCGTTTAAAAGTAAAAAAAAACACGTTCTTCTGAAGGTGGACTTAAATTGAATTTATATTCATTATTTTATAGTATCGCTAAAATTAACATGTCTTATGTGATTTTTAGATAAAATTGGAGATTTATTTTCGGAATTGTACTTTGATTGTGCATTTCAAAGTCATGACATCGTATGTGGTTTTCGGGAAATACATAAATTAGTTCTAAATACGGCTAAACTAGTGTTACCGGTCAGTGAACTTTTATCAAAGAAAGAGGGCGGAGTTTATTTGTGTTATTGGTTAGTGGAATAATAACACTTACACATATTGTGTTAGTGTCGCTGAATGGGTCAAGTTCCCCCCGGGTACTACTTCCCCGTAACCCGGGTACTTTGAAGTATACTTCACCGTACACCGATTTTCAAATGATACTTTTGGGTACCCCGGTATACTTACAGGTACTCCAACTTTCCTAATTAAAAAGAAATCGTACCCAAATTTTTTTTCGTACCCTAAATTTTCGTACCCACATTTTTTTTTCGTTCCCAAAATGTTCGTACCCAAATTTTTGTTCCTACCCCATTTTTTTTCCGAGTATTTTGTTTTAGTACCAATACTACGATTAAAAATAAAGACAAATACAACAAAAATGAGGAAAAAACAGGTATAATTACATTTCAAAATCATATTTTAACTAAAATAATTCAAATGTATCCATTCCCATACATTGAATAGGTCCTCTTCATTCAATTTTCACATAAAATGCAAATTGAAGCAGACGACTGCACTTGTTTGTGCTCATGTTGCTCAAAAGAATAATGACCAGTTGTCTTAATATATCGAGAATTGGTCACTGGAGGATATAACCGGGTTACTCTTGCCATTCAGTTGATTGATTTATCAAGTAGTATACTCGAACCAGAAAGCTGTCGCTAACAATGTGATTGATACTGTTTAAACCGAGTCAAGCAAACGTGTCGCGCAAAATATTGTATCGCTTCGTGTGTCGTGTGTCGCCCTTGATGAAAGAAGGGCGAGATTATAGATGGCACTATCCGGATATCGTACGCATGGCCTCAGTTAGTGTTATTTTTTTTTAAGAGAAGGTCGAACGTAAGTATTTGTGTGTGTACTTTGCAGGTGGAGATGGCAGGCAGCAGCATATTCGACTACGTGCACAGACAGGATCAAGAGGAGCTGGCGGCACATCTGGGGCTCGCTCTCTCAAGTAAGTGCCTGTCATATAAAACACAATATAGCGGGGCTGTCATATAATACACGATATAGCGGGGCTTCAGTGCCTGTCATATAATACACAATATAGCGTGGGCTTCAGTGCCTGTCATATCATACACAATATAGCGGGGCTTCAGTGCCTGTCATATAATACACAATATAGCGGGGCTTCAGTGCCTGTCATATCATACACAATATAGCGGGCCTGTCATACCTCACACAATATAGCGGGCCTGTCATATAATTCACAATATAGCGGGTCTGCCATATCATACACAATATAGCGGAGCTGTCATATAATACACAATATAGCGGGGCTGTCATATAATACACAATATAGCGGGGCTGTCATTTAATACACAATAGCGTGGCTTCAGTGCCTGTCATATAATACACAATATAGCGGGGCTTCAGTGACTGTCATATCATACACAATATAGCGGGCCTGTCATATCATACACAATATAGCGGGCCTGTCATATCATTCACAATATAGCGGGCCTGTCATATAATTCACAATATAGCGGACCTGTCATATCATACACAATATAGCGGGGCTGTCATATAATACACAATATAGCGGGGCTGTCATATAATTCACAATATAGCGGGGCTGTCATATAAAACACAATATAGCGGGGCTGTCATATAATACACAATATAGCGGGGCTGTCATATCATACACAATATAGCGGGGCTGTCATATAATACACAATATAGCGGTGCTGTCATATAATACACAATATAGCGGGGCTTCATTATCTCTATAATACACAATATAGCGGGGCTTCATTATCTCCTTAACGTGCCTGTCATATAATACACAATATAGCGGGGCTTCAGTATCTCCTTAACGTGCCTGTCATATAATACACAATATAGCGGGGCTTCATTATCTCCTTAACGTGCCTGTCATATT
>VMBQ01000252.1:301106-348015 GCA_007657795.1 Dreissena rostriformis
TCATGCTGGGTCAAAAACTAGGTCACTAGGTCAAAAGAAAGAAAAACCTTGTAAACACTGTAGAAGTCACATTTGATGCCCAATCTTCATGTAACTTTGTCAAAATGTTTGTCTTAATGATATGTTGGTTGAGTTCAAAAGTGGTTCCGGTCCGTTGAAAAACATGGCCGCCAGTGGGCGGGGCAGTTTTCCTTATTTGGCTTTAGAGAAACCTTGTAAACACTCTAGAGGCCACATTTCTTGTCCGATCTTCATGAAACTTGGTCAGAAGATTTGTCCCAATGATACCTCGATCGAGATCGAAACTCGTCATGCTGGGTCAAAAACTAGGTTACTAGGTCAACAAAAAGAAAAACCTTGTAAACACTCTAGAAGTCACATTTCATGCCCAATCTTCATAAAACTTTGTCAAAATGTTTGTCTTAATGATATGTTGGTTGAGTTTAAAAGTGGTTCCGGTCCGTTGAAAAACATGGACCAGGTCAAAGCTTGAAAAACCTTGTTTATCTTTAACCACAAAGCACGCAGCTTTGATATTTGATATGTGACAAAGATTGTTCAAATCATGCCACTGGGCAAGCTCATTTCACAGGTGAGCGATCTAGGGCCATCTTGGCCCTCATGTTTGTATTTCATCGTGCCGCAGAAAGTTACTGTTCGGTGCTCTTGGAAGCATCCAACCATTGAGTAGGTTAACTGGAATTAAATTCAATCGTATGCTCTATAATTGCCCTTTGTTTTAACTGCGATGCTACATGATTATTTACACTTAAACTTTACGAATACATCTGGGTCAAGTTTGAGGTTCGCGCGCCTTAATCCGGTTTTAGACCCCAATTTGTTTTGCATTGACCGTTCCCATGTGTTGACCCCATATGCATTTGTTGTCGGAGTGTTTGTCTGTTTCATATTTTTTTCTTGGTGTAACTTGTGAAAATGTGTCATTTAAGTGAATAAAACAGGCACTCGCTGAAGTAAGATACTTAATCACTGAACCACACTTTGAACCGTATTCAATACACAAACAATGTGCAATACTCATTACTGTCTAATTTCAAGATATTTTAAAAGCTACAAGTAAAAGTTCTTATGTTATTTTGCTAACTACAATTTAGGTCATTAAGTCGATTAAACACTCTTTTTGTTCAAATTTCGAATTCAAGCAGACAACTTCCTATGAACGAACCAATCACGAAAGAATGTTCTGCAGATAATTGATTACCAAGTTCATGTGTAGAGTGGTGGGGATGATTTAGCAGCAGATTTCCACAATTACAGTAGCTGAAACATCAGTGTTTATCAGATATATTAAACATCGGCATGTTTTTGTACTATTTCGCTCAGTTTGAGACTGTGGAATTGTGTTTTAGAACTTTTAATTTATGTACTTTTTTATTAAAGTTAAACATGCACATAAATTTGATTCAGATCAAATCTGAGCAAATCCTTGTAACCACTCTGAAGCCAACATTCATGACTCAATCTTGATGAAAGTTGGTCAGAATGTTCATAGTTATATAGGTCATGTTTGAATCTGGGTAAAGTAGGTCAAAAACTGTCATCAGTTCAATTCTTCGACAATTTGTTTAGCTTGACATCAGGTACGCGCTGCAGTGTCATCATGGCGCTTTTGTTTAAATAAAAATAGAAGTAGCAAACTAGATGGAGCTTATTTTCACGTGTTTATTGTTTCATTGTGTAAAAATCGTATTATACGTTCTAAAAATACATTATAAAAATGGCGCGCTGAAACGTTGTGGTAAAACGTATGAGATAACCGACGCATGTGTACACGCATAAAAAGGAATGCTAATTATGAACACATGAATGAAACATTTTTTTGTTTAAGCTCACATTTGCAATGCATAGTGTGTGCTTTTGGGACTTACTTGTGTCCGTGCGTCGTCAATTGTCAGTAAACTTTTTTTCTCAAACGACATTTAATCCTTAACCGATGGACACATTTTAACGAAACTTTACCTGAATTATCTTTTGGTGACCCTCATGCAAAGTTGTTAACATTATTCCGGGCAGCTGCATATTTAGATTACCAGCGCTAAAGATAGAACTAAAAATTAAAACGTACAAATACATTTTTGCTCTGAAACCGCAAGTGTCATGAGTTTGATTTTGGAGTGTAACATTGTATTGTGGCCCTCTACTTTGTTTGTTTAAATCATAGCCCTGGGTCATATTGACTACCCCAATATGTATGTATGTTTATAGGGAAAATAACTTTACAAATCTTCTCTGAAACCGCAAGGGTACGTGGTTTAATATTTGGTGTATAAAATTGTCTGGGTGGCCTCTACTAAGCGTAGTGAAATCATTACTCTGGTGTCAAAATTAGCTCCGCCCTCGAGGCTGCTTGTTTTTCTTATATCTATATAGTGATTTATTTATATCTTCTTATCTAAAACCTCAAGGTGTATAGGTTTTGTATTTGGTATTTGTTTATTTTTTTAAAATCTTTAATCGTTCTTTATATTGAACACCTTAAGGTATGCAGTAATTGCATCTTTAATCCCGAAACATTTAATAAAATCGATATTTAGATTTTTTTTAATCATTTTTATTTATGAGGAATTCATTTTCGTTGATTTCGTGGGTCCACGAATTTAACACAAACACATCGGAAAATGACCGACCTAAATGTTTAATATTTTTGTTTTCCCAAATCAGAAATCCACGAATAAACGTGTCCACTAAAAAAGTATTTTTTCAAACCACGAAATTTCATGCCGACGAATATAAATGATTTTTCAGTATATCGATGTCTTGCAGTTTCATAAAATGTCCATTACTGTCAAAAAGATCCTCTATATATTGTATACCTGCTTTGTACCATACTTTAAAGTAAGTACTTTTATTTCAAATATAATTGAATTGATTATATTAAAAAAAGGGGATAAAGGGCTATTTCACATGTTAAAGTGCAATACAGTGAAGGACATCTTTCCAGACAGGATACTTAAGTTTGTTTAAAAGCCTGTGTGCGTAAACTTTTGCACAGTGTGTTTGTTTGTTATAATTTACATTTGTAATCTGAGAGATATTTTACCTTTAAACATGAAAGTTTCGTGACTTGAAGAAATGCCCACACATTAATTATGTTGATACCTCCTTCGCTATTGTGTTTTATTTTATTTCGTCCATCCCAAATATAGTCATGGAGTTTTTATTTTATTTAGGTTGTTAATGAAGCACGTGGGTTGAATATGAAGAGATATAAAAGGATGATTAAACAATATTACAAGTCGAGTTTTATTGTCCCCTACCGGTTTCACCGGAGGGGACTTATGGTTTGCGCTCTGTCCGTCCGTCCGTCCGTAAGTCTGTCAGTCCGTCAGTCTGTCTGTCACACATTTCTGGATCCTGCGATAACTTTAAAAGTTCTTCATATTTTTTTCATGAAACTTGAAACATGGACAGATGCCAATATGGGTATTATGCACGTCATTTCATTTTGTTCCTACGTCAAGAATTCTGGTTGCTTTGGCAACAAATACTAAAATAATAATAATAATTAAAAAAATAATCTGACAATGGTGGAGCCGGTAGGGGACATAATTGCTTTGCAATAGCTTGTTAATGTTATTTTACCAAACGACGTTTAAATTATAGTTGTTTTCCAATATAAAAGTGTACATGTACGTCCCATATTTGCAATTCAATTTTAAGCTTTCCTGCGCACGTGTTAAGTCTATGTCGGGCGTGCGTCGTCGTTCGTAATGTGTCGTTTGTCGTCAATGCTTAGCTTGTTACGACTCTAGACGCCACATCGGTCACCCTGCCTTGATGCAACTTGGTCAGAATGTGTATCGTGATAATATCTAAACCGAGTTCGACTCTAGGTTACGTACGTCTATAAAATTGGTCACCAGGTCAAATCTTTGAAAAACCTTGTACCACTATATAAGCAACATTAATTAGCAACATGTATGACTCAATCGTGATTACACTTAGTCAGAACGTTTATTTTAACTAAATATAGGTCGAGTTCGAATATCAATAATCCAAAACCTAGGTCACCAGGTAAATTCTTAGAAGAACTTAGTTACCACTCTAGAGGCAACAAGTATTACTCAGTCTTGATAGAAATTAGTCTGAATGTATATCGTGATAATATCTAGGCTGAGCTCGAATAACCTTTTACTAATCTATACGCCACTTTTATGAGTTATCTCGATGTAACTTTGTAAGAATAATAATTGTTATAATGTTTAGGACGGGTTCGAATCTGG
This sequence comes from Dreissena rostriformis, assembly GCA_007657795.1. Lineage (NCBI taxonomy): Eukaryota > Metazoa > Mollusca > Bivalvia > Myida > Dreissenidae > Dreissena > Dreissena rostriformis. The sequence goes on from VMBQ01000252.1 coordinate 305,351, forward strand.
GAGACGTGCGACAAAAAAGATATGTCATAAGATCAGATCTTAAAAAGGCACCTCGGTACCAATATAGAAGCCACATTTATAACTAAACCTTAACGAAACGTTGTCATAATGTTTATGTAGACAATATCTAGACTTGAATCTGGGTAAAGTTTGTCATAAATTGTGTCACCTGGTCACACACGCATATAGCGGATCGACATAGGAGTGACGATTCTACAAACGCTTTACAACTAAACGGTGATTCTTAAACAACATGGGGCTACCTCCCTTCTTATAATGTAAATGCTTGCAAATTCGAATGTGTAAGCATTAACATGAATTGCTTAATCGTCTTCTCATTAATGCCATATAATTTTACGATTTAAGACTCCAAACGTTTAATGTAAGGTTTCATAAGCTTATATTCCATACTTCAAATTTTTTTATGCCCCCTTCTTCGAAGAAGAAGGGGTATATTGTTTTTGGCCTGTCTGTCTGTCATTCTGTCTGTCTGTCCCAAAACTTTAATGTCAAAATATGGAACTTTAAGGTCAAAATATGGAACTTTAAGTCAAAATATGGAAATTTTATTTCAAAGCGGTGCAGTAGGGGGCATTGTGTTTCTGACAAACACATCTCTTGTTTTTTAAGAAAACGGCCAATTCAAAGTGATAGCGGTATTGAAGTTTGGCATTTACTTATTTGACAATCAATTTGAGTGACAGTACGCGTCACGGCTGGCTTTATTATCAAGTGATTTGTAACAGACGTCTCGAATTTTGCTTTTGCTAAACAATGGTTACCCATAGACCAAACATACCGAAGGAGTTCCATGATCCATGTAACTCCAGCGAATTAACTCGATTGTGTTTTACTCGCGATTTAGGCTTTGTTGCATATTGTCATTTTAATGTTAATACTAACACATTCGAATTAATAAGCATTTAATGTGTAGACAGAAAAATACGAACCCCTGTCGTTTGTGAATCAACGTTCAATTTAAACACAAACACAAATATCGTTCCATAAGACTGACGCAGTGAAGTGAGGCGGACCAATAATGATTCCGATAGATGAAATAGTAATGCACACTGATCATATTATATTTTCTTTTAGACAGTGTAAACTTTCAGAGCATTTAAACTCTTGGTTTTTGGTAATACTTTTGACATGGTTCCCTTACCGATGGTTGTGTTAATAGTTTTACAACTCTCTTATGAAACTACAATTGTGTTATGGTTTTACGTATTGTCTTTAATTTTAGATCCGATTAAAAAAATGCGTTCGTGTAAAATTAAGCTCTTCTTATTTATTAGGTATTACCAGCACACTAAATTCACCATCTCCAACAGAAGATATTTCCCAAATCAAAAGAGCTGTAACACCTTTGCCCGACAGAGGTAAGTCGTTTGTTCTTTAGTATAGAATAAACTTAAATATATAATGCACATTTCCAAAGCGGATAACTAGTTTCAATATTGTATTTATATTAAATTTGACACAAGTCTATGCAACCGGAATAAGTTATGTTTCTTGTCAATTATATATTTATGTGAGCCTTTTTTTATTATTATTATTATCTTTTAAATAAATTGTTATTTCTACAGCAATACATTTGTTTGTGTGCTTTAAAGAAATATAATCAGCGGAATATGCATATGCATCTAATTATAACAAGATCCACTGATGCTGTTTGTTACTTGCCATTTGACCAAGAATCTTGTAGTTGCTTTTGTTTCTCAAGTTGACTTGATAAATGTTAAAGAGTAGTACAACTCCAGAAAAATCATCTTGAGAGAAATTATTTTTACTGCAAGCTACTATCATTCGATACAGGCCAACACATAAAATACGACAGAAAGCATAAATATGAGTAATACTGGGGTCACAGCCTGGGAACGGTCAATGCAAAAGCATTGGGGGTTAAACCGGTTTAAAGGCTAGCCCAACCCCACTCTTAGTGCATACTTGAAAACAGGTTTTGTCTTGCATCTCAGGAAGAAGCCTTTAAAAGGGCTGCGAGTGTCAAGCAGCATATCTTGATGAGATTAAGCTCTGATTTCGATTATTACTTGTTTTCGTTTTTTCAATGAAAACTTTATTATAATTTCTCCATCTAGGAATATTGCGTTATAGTATACCTTACATCATTATTCTTCTGTTTTGCGTATGTACGGTTCGTTATGTTGGTTAGTTCACATAGAGTGTTTTAGCGATAACATGCTCTAGTGCCCGCTCTTTTCGGGCATTTATGTGGCCAACTCAGCTCTAGTGGTTTGTGACATATCCGACACATTTCACGACGCACAATTTTCCGAATTGTCACACGGAACGATTACATTAAAACCAATTGCGATAGGATCCCATTATCAAACGGCCAGACGTTGTCCTTGTCCGTTCTACCAGTAATAAAGCCCGCAAACGTGAACTGCCCTCGGCCTTCAGATTCGGTCCTTTCAACGATTTGAACTGACTAATTGGTCACTTGTATACGAGGGTTCCTGTGTGGTCTATGATATTTCTTATATCGATAATGTGTGCATGACCACACTCTTATGTGATGAAAATTTAAATAAAAAAATGTAAAGCCATTGATAATAATTATAAATTTTTAACACATATAAATCAAAGTAAAACTAATATAAATAACACTAACTATACTATTAAATATGATAAAAAGAAAGTGGAAATATGTATATCCCTTTACTACAAATATTGTTATAAACCACTGATAATCATTATATTTGAATTTTGTAAACTATAACTATGAATTGTTAAGTTGCTTGCGTCAATTTGTTGTTGCATAACTCACTATGTCCATCCTAAATGGTTGTCCAGTATAGCATGGCCACATGATAATAAGTGCTGGCCATTTCAATATTTAATGGCCAGTCACTAGCATTACATATACAGGCTAGAACCAGTTTTGTGCATTTCATTCAATCGTTTACATTTGATTGTGATTACTTCCTGTTGACAAGGCAGACATTTGTTTGTTAAAACATAGCATTTCAGTTAGTAATACAGTATATATGCCTATCAATAATAAGTACAATTCTGCACATTTTTGGGTTACCAGTTGAAATCGTTTTGATCCATAGATTTATCCATTAAAAAAACACTTTCTGTTGTAGAAGCAACGGCATCTATCCTGATTTTTACTGTGCCCGTTGCTAGGTTACTGTCAGCTTAGTTGCAGGCTACATAGCATTTTGTCTTGCTATATAAGTATTTCTACCACAATGCAACTCCCTGGAAATGGTAGAAAACGCTCCTTTGAGATCATTGTTTTATGCCATTCGTATTAGTTAATTTTGTTGTAGCATTGCCTAGCACTTTCTTTTTTTTTGTAGTATTCCTTTTGAGCATATGTTAAGGACACAATCATTTATGTATTCGGCAGAATATTTTCTGTTGCAGGACATTGTGTCCTGTGTTGGGCACAGGGCACATTGTGTCAATTTTTGGACACAGTGCACAGTGTGTCATCCCGAATAGTATACAGAGCTGATTTTTTCTCATACAATTAAAGTTAAATCCATGAGTTAACATCATCTTACACAACTTTTATTAAACATTATGATCCACTCTACAGTACGTTTAAAATAGATAGACTATGTTGATATAAAGAACCCTACATCATTGAGTAAAAATAGTCAAGATATGTATTAACACATTGAAAATGCATTGAAGTAAAATTTCCTTGCTGGAAAATAAAAAACAACATGACTTTGGACATTTATTTTTCTTTCGGTTTATGTAAACCAATGTATTAGTCACTTGGCTTGGTGGTAGCGGTTGGATTAGTTTAAAAACTCAAACTAATACAATGATTCGAACCAGGCGCATAATATTTTTTTTATGAATGAATACGTACTTTGCGAACAATCGAGGTTATATTGTTACTTTCTGATTAACCGTTCACCCGCAGTTACCAACGAAATAGCAACTCATTAGAAAGGCTTATCTACAGATTCGCATTTGCCCAGCATATAAACCTACCGATTCACTTCAAACCAGAATGTGTATCCACTTATTTACATTTTACCAGCACAGTAACCAACCAAATCATATAACACCAGAATGTTTTTTTTCTACTGATTTGCATTAAACCAGCAAAATTACTAACAAACTTACATGTGACCAGAATGTGAACCAAACCAAACCACAATTTATAGGCATGGTAATCCTCTGAGTGTCATCTCAGCAGCAGAGTTATAAGCATAGTTTTCTACTTATTCACATCTCACGAGAAAAGTTATTCATAAATTGACCTACTAATTCACATCTCACCTTAATAACAAACTAGTGCTTGTAAATGCCACAATAACAGCTATTTAAATGTCATATTTGTTACTAATAATTTATTGCGAAATGTTATGTTTCACATTCTATGTATGGTTGTAAACTAAGTAAATAGGTTTGTAAAATCCGAGGCCATTTTTCATGAGTAAGCAGACCAAACTGATATAAAGGTATCTGCAATTTAACGGTTGAACAAGTAGACTTTGATCACACCACACTTTAGCGAGTATATAATTCTTGGTTTGTTACAAAACAAATTATTTAACGTCCAACTTAGATGGAGATCAAAATGGGGAACACATCTCTGTGAATTTCATTTCAAATTCAAATAGTTTTTTTTTCCCATTTAGGTTTCTATTTGTTCAATAAGCCGCATAGATTCGAGTAATTGAATGGATGTATTAAAACAGCATGTCAAATAACCATATAATTCTTTTGAGAAAAGGTTATCAGAAAAGTTATAATAAAACCATCATAATTTAATAGAAAAATCATAACCTATCCATGTTCAGTACGAAAAAGTGAATAATGTTATCAATGTGTTTGCTTTTTTCATCTGTTATTCTTTTTTGTATCAGTTACATAATATTATATGTTCTGTTGTTTTGTTCTGGATAGTATTGATTATAATGCATTCCTTAATTATTGCATACAATTTCTTTAGAATTTCCAACATCAACCTCTTGAATGCGAAAGAGTTCTAAGAAGCATTTCACATTTACAAGTTCACTTAGAACCTTTTGACACATTTCAATTTTACTGTTTAATTGATTGCATGGAATTGAGATATTTTAATTAAAGATAGGCATGGATGTTGCAAAATATACAAACAAGTCATTTTCTGAAAAACAAATGTCAGTTAGAACCCTCTCGCTTTCACCCTTCGCTATATTTTTCTTCTTTATAACAACACAAAAAATAGATTTCGACAAAGGATAACTGGAGTAGACATTTCTTTGTGCAAAAATATAGCTGGGATTGTTCACACGATATTCTATTAATGTCACTTTTGGTGAAAATGCATACTTTTTTAGCAGTTGAAATACCATAATGTTTAGCTCAAAATTGTGCCCCAAATATTTTATCTAGTCGGTTCCTTTAGCCACTTTAACTGTTTCGATATGCATTTTTTGTGAGACTTTAATTTGACCAGCATTTTAGAGAGAAATTGTAGTGGGTGTCGTTCGTCGTAAGTTGTCAACAATTTTTGTCAAACGACATCTCCTGCTGAACGACTTGGCAGATTTGTAAGAAACTTGAGAGGACTGATTCTTGGCTGACCCTTTTCCAACGTTGTTTTAATTTTGCCGGTCCGATGCATATTTGTGGCAAAGGGGTTAAAAATATGTTTAAATGGTAACTTAATCCGCAAGGCCCGGAGATTAAACATTTGGTATTTAAATTCTCTATCGTGGTCCTTAAAAACGTTTGTTCAAATCATGCCCCTTAGGTTGAAAATGATCACGCTCCAGGGGTAACATGATTTATATAGACCTATATTGTAACATAACTTTAACAGTCTTCTGCTCTTAAAAGGACTGTAAACCACGAATGACGAAAAAAAGAAAAGTTCTAAAATACCGCATTTTTTTTACAATTATTAGTTTATATTTATTAAAATATCACCACTGGTATATTACATTACTTGAAAAAAGTTAATATTTTCAGTATATTCGGTAATAAAATTTCGCGATGTGAAATCGAAATTACATCGCGAAAATAGGTGACATAACGATATACACACTATAAATAACGCAAGTAGATTGATCATTTTATATATCAAATATATACAATTCACTACGCATGCACAATTTGCATTCCTGGGTTTACCACGTGACGATGATGATCACTCTACTTGCGTTATTTATTGTAAACTGGTAGTTACCTGGTATGCATACCCAGTAAAAATAAATAAATACAAAAAAAAAGTAAAAATAAAAAAAAACTTTTTTCAAGTAATGTTATATACCAGTCGTGATATTTTAATCAATAAAAACTATTAATTGTAAAAAATAGGGTATTTTAGAACTTTCCTTTTTTCGTCATTCGTGGTTTACAGTCCCTTTAAAGAAAAAAGCGCAGAGGAGTAATATTTGGCATTCGACAAGGTATGTGGGTCCTCTACCAGGTTTGTGCAAATCACGTCGTCGCCATTTTCCCCGCCCTAGGCATTGTTTGTTACACTTATAATAACTTTTATGTACATAGAGAACGTTGTAAAAATCTCCCAAACTAGAAAGATGGATGAAAGCCTAGATATATTTCCTTTACTATAAAGTCTTGTAAAATGTTTGTTTAAATTATGCCCTTGAGATAAAAATAACTGGCAACAAATATACGTATGCGGACAGAACATGAAAACGTGTATGCCTTTACGTGACTCGTTAATCGAAAACTACACACACGCACTGTAAGTGTACATGTGTCGTATCTGAAATCTTTGTAAATGATCAGGTGTTAGGTTTTAAAGTTATTAGTATTCAACGAAGTATAGTGCATATATACAATGTATAAAACTATCAAGTAAGCGATGTTCTACAGAAAATTGTCAATACAACTAAGTGTAAGTCTCATCGTAGATATGCTTAATCCACAAACCGAATAAACATCCATTGCATACAACCTCTGAAAACTGAAATATGACAAAACTGGTGATATGTTCGAATATACTGCATCCACGCAAAAAAATCGAACTGTTGTAGTATTTAATATAGAAAACAATGAAGGCATGTGGGTATAATATTTTGACGCATATTTAACAACTTTTCTTAAGTTTGCGCATTTCTTTCCACAAATAAATTACTGTATATGCTACGTCCGACATATTGATAGACTACCAGAGGGCTTTCAGGAAGTGTCCTCATTGTTTAACTATAAATAGCTTTTTTTAAAGATTTTCGAGACAAATTGTTCAATAGGACGACTTCAGATCCAACCGTACGCTGAGATGATTGCGCTGTTTAGTCAGATGGTATGTCGACTTGTTTCAGTGCCATTGATGACCCCAGATCCAGAGAAAGGGTTTAGTATATCTCTCTGTGTAAGAATGAAGTCAACTCTAACGAAGCGAGGTGTTCATAGCCGATCATCTGGATATAGAGTATGCTCTTTACTATATGTCTTATATAAGTATAATACAAGCATTCAGTCGATTATTTGATTTAAAATGTAAATTGAAACTACAAACGGTCTGTTTTTTCAACAGGTATTGCTTCTTCTAGGACAGTTTCGGTGCCGATTCGGTGAAGGTCACGACGGGATCCAGTCCTTAGTAGGATTCTCAGGGGTTGCCATTGCCCTTCCACCTCCCGCAATAACCGAATTGCGCATTGAAGCTGACACGTTTATCATGAGGCTTGCTTCTAATTTGAAGATTATTTATTGCGAGAATATGTAAGTATTTAAACGTTCTTGATGTAGTTAGAACGCTTCACATGTGAATGCTTTTTATGTGTTTACATCGCTTGGAATTGCATATAGTTATTGTCATTGTTGTCCAGTCATTGTTGCTAAACCACTTTCCACCCAATATTTCATTAAACTTAACTGATGTTTTGGTTTAATGATTCAATCTTAGATGCCGTATTACGTTATCTTGCATGGGATTTGACATGGGATGGGAGGGGTCAAGGTCAATGGTATAACAATAGTAAATACTCGTTAAAGGCTTTCGTGGTAGCCCATCGTATGTCGTCAGCTTTTTATTCAAACAACTTTTTCTCCTTCAATCTGCGGCAGATAATGATGAAACTTGCCATAAAATATACATACTTGTTTGCTATTTTATATGTTATTGGAATGATAGTTCACAGTTTCTGCTACTCGAATCGCATATGTGTCGCGTTCTGAGAAAACTGTGCAAAATGCATGTGCGTAAAGTGGCGTCCCAGATTAGCCTGTGCAGTCCGCAATATATATATAATACATTTTATAACGCATATTGAAGGTCGAAGCTTAACACAACGCTGAATCGTAGTCTTAACCACACAACTTGATACGTGAAGTAAGCTAAAAGAAGATGCAGCTTAACACGCGTATTTCGTTGCGGGCTGTCTATTTTCTCTCTAGAGGGCATATCCATATCAGCTAAATATGTATGAAACTTTGTCAGAACATCTGCCCCACTGATATCGGGGTCACGTTCTACCTACTATGAGGTCAACTTAAATAATCATAATGCAACAAGGAAAGTTTATTAATACATTTGGTCTACTTATATATTGGACAAGTTCATAAATGTTTTCGGGTGAATCGACAGGTTCGAAGTCACATTTATTACACAACAATTTTAAAAGTTACTCAAAAAATTTCAGTTCCTTTTGGTCTCAGATGAGCTATGGTCTCGGGCATTTTTGTTTTGTCTACGATTCTTGGTTTCGATCTGTTGCTGTCAACTGCCAACAAATGTGCCGACCAAAACATCGAATAGTTAAACGCGTAGTGACAAATCTTATAGATGTTCATGAATGTGCTCTTTTATCGAAGGTCTCGAGTAAACGGGGTATCGATATCGAAAAGGTTGAAACATTCACTAAAGTATTATTTGGCCACCGTGGCGTAGTGCATATGGTGACCGCCTAGCAACCCGGGAGGTCACGGGTTCGCTCCCAACTTGGGGCGTTCTTAAGATATCCTTCAAAGATACCAAGTACTGGTTATATCCAGGAAACGGACTAGGGAGTGTATCAATAAGCATTCGGCGTTTGGTGCAATCGAGCTTGAATAAAACAGTTTAACCTTAATTATAGGTCGTCGACATAAATACACACACTGTTCAATTATAATTAAAACATTTTAAAAACAAGTATAAGTGCAATACCACTTCTAAGTTGTCAGTATTTTTTTTAATGTGTATACCAATGTAAAAGATAACAAAGGTAATACAAATAAGAGGTTATCAATTTTACGCTTATAAAATTGCTCTCATTGACATGTGTTGAGAATCTGTTCGCAGCTTCCACAATACGAACGATTGATTGTCAGACAGTCCTTTACAGAGGTGTGAGAATCCTCCTCGAGTTATGGAGGGTAAATTTCAATATTGCATGGAATTAGGGACCGTTCCATGTGCTCGAGTATCAAGTTACTGATGTTCGATCTGTTGTAGGTTTTCGAATTATTGATGCTCGAGATAAAAAAAAAAGAGTAATATTGTATCAAACATGATCATGAAGCATGTGTGCACATTGGGAAACTCGGAAAGTACAAAGGATATGATATCAATACTTAGTATTTATATTAAAGGGACATTTTCACTGATTTTGGCATGTTTTGAAGTTTGTCATTAAATGCTTTAAATTGATAAATGTTAGCATCGGAACTAAATAGTTCTAGTATAAAACAAAAATAAAATTAAAGAAAGAAAAAAGTAATCCAAACCTGGGCTCGAACCACTGACTCTTGAAGTAAAAGTCTAGCGCTTAGACCATTCGGATATCCGTGCTGACATGAAAATGCATGTATTTTATTCCTAATATTAGCAATCTTCGCAATGAAACACAATATGACATTTACAACAGAACTTTCCAAATTTAAACACGTTGCAACGCTTTACAATTTTCAGGTTTTTAAATAGTCAAAAGATGCATATACTGGACATTTGTTAGGATGGTAAATGTTCAGTATTACTGTTTCCTAGTAAAAAAACATAACTTCAACGAAAATATTGTCAATTTATCAAAACGTGAAAAGGTCCCTTTATGAGCTAGATTAGTATTGACCCTTTTCTTCGCCAGAATTCTCACTTGAATGAGTGTTACATAAAATATAATGACACTGGATACTGGTATAGCTCGAAAAGTTCGTTCTTTCTAATCATGAAGCGCAATATGAAGTTTATGTATATGTTTTCACTTAACGTCTTGATAATGTTTGTTATTATAAAGACAGTGGACTATATACAATTCCAAGGGTTGAAGGTTTTCGTAAAAAAAATGTTTGCGTGTCGTGGCTGTTCATTAAAGAATGATTTTGCTTAATAGATTGTAAGTCGTGTGGTACATTCAAGCTCAACGCAATTAAACAAGTTATGAGAAAAGTCGATTGTCAATTGTATTCATGTTTTAAGCCCCCGTCACACTAGGCCACGTCCATGAAGACCGCGCTGCGTCCTGAAAATGTCGTAGGACGTAGCGAGGACGGGGTAAACATTGTAAAAAATGCAATTCTCAAGTTCCTGCTACGCTCATACCACGTTTGCGCTAAGTTCTTAATGCGCCCAATACGTTCCCACTAGGTTCTTATTGCGCGTGTATTCAGGCGGGTACCACGTCCAACACGTTCTTGCTATGCTTTAACTACGCTCGTACTAGGTTGCTTCTACGACCGCCAAGATAGCACTGCGTTCTTACCACGCGCTCATCACGTTCTCACCGCGTTCTTTGTCTGCATATAAATACTGCGATTCGGCTCGATCTGATCATTCAATCTGCGACATTCTTCTATTTCTTCTTCGTCTTCTCCTTCTCACAAGCAAAAGTGCGACCTGTCCGTCAAGAAGAGCCTGTTGTCCAGCCAATACAGCAACATGCTGGAGAAGTTCTTGGTTGTCCATTCTATATTGAAATGAAAGTGAAAGGGAAATGAATCCAGTTTTTATACTCGACCACCAGAACGTGGCATGGTCATGGCAAGAGCCTGCTGCAAACGTATCTTAGACGTGATAAGCACCGGTAAAACGTACTAAGAACCTAACGCGGTCTTTTGAAACGTAGTAGGGACGTATCATTGTCGCAACAGTAGCGTGGAAGGGTTGTAGTGAGATCCCGATGGACGTAGCAAGAACGTAGTGACAATCTAGAGACAACTGCGCCCTGGCATATTTTTGAGGACGTAGTGGGAACGTGGCCTAGTGTGACGGGGGTATTAAACAGTATTATAATAAAATCAAAAGTAATACTTTGTACATGGCACGATAGCTTTTTTTCTATTCAGATTGCCTATGTCATATTTAAAATACATTTACTGCTTGTTATATGTTTAACTTTATTGTGACATTTCTGCACTTGTGAATTGTCTTCCTGTTTTAATTTTAATCATATGCCAATGTCCAAAATGGTAATAAGATTCTCCTTTGACGTATGTTATTCTTCTTTGGAATGTTATTTTGTTAAACTTGGATTGCTATTTATATTTACTTTAATTTTCAAAACATAAACCTTTCTTTTCGTTTTTATTAGAAACGTTTTCTATTATTGTTTTGCAATCTGACATAATGTGTCGATATATATCTAAACATCTAATGTAAAAATCTTGATTATGGAACCCTTAATGTTTATATATAATTATAAAGACGATATGAAGGTAATGCACACTCTTACCCGATAGTGGTTTTCACCGGTAGGGACTCCTGCATTGCTTGCAATGCTGTCATATCCTAGTTATACCCCCATTACGTGTAATGGGGGCTATATAGAAGTCACTTTGTCGGTCGGTCGGACTGTCGGTCGGTCGGTCTGTCGGTCTGTCTGTCCCGAAAATTAGCTTGTCCGGGCCATAACTATGTCGTTCGTTGCGAGATTTTAAAATCATTTGACACATTTCTTCACCATCATTGGACGGTGTGTCGCGCGAAAGAATTACGTGGATTTCCCCAAGGTCAAGGTCACACTTTGAGGTCAAAGGTAAAAAATGGCCATAAATGAGCTTGTCCGGGCAATAACTATGTCGTTCATTAAGGGATTTTGNAACTATCGTCTAAATTTGTCTCATTGTAATAAACAAACATCTATAAGTCGACAAACTTTTACTGAAAGACACGCTTGATTTACAAATGGTTACAGTATGGTAAATTTTGGCTAAGGCTTCTGATCACAAATTATTCTGTTCATTAATAATTATTTTTTCTGTTTATTTATAATTGAATATAAGAAGTATTATAATAAACCAGTTATATTTTTGTATTGATATTTACATTAAAATGAAATTTTATTCTTCACGGAATTACCAATTTATTTGACTGTCTTTTTCACTAATAATCGATTATCTAAGAGCACTGACATCTACGAAACAAGCGCAGCCGATTTTGAGAATTATTTTTACTGTGCCTGTGACGTCATTTTTCATTGTCTAAACGAAAGTGCAGTTTCTTTGTGTACTTAACCTATTTTTGTTCGTTCGAAAAATTGTTTGCAATTTGTATTGATATGGCAGGAGTTCTGGAACTGAATTTATATTTCTCAACTTGAAAAACAGCACTTGCCCGGTCAGTCGAGTATTTAACAAACTTTACTCGCCCGACCGTCAACTTCACCCTCAAATGCGAGCGGTCCAGTGGATTCTTCAAGGCCTGTAGTCCTTACACAAATTTAATCACTGTGTAACATCGCCCCCTGTTGGCGAAGTTTCTTCACATATTAAAACTATTATTAGCCAATTGATGCTCAGTTCACCCATCCTATGAAATGAAGCCATGAATTACCAATATTTACGAAAATAATTTAAGTTTTAAATTAATTAGCTGACAGAGAATTAGCAGTACAAGTATATTTAAGGGCCAAAACACGCATGATTAAAAAAAAATCAACATAGTGGGGAAAGGGGTGAGGGGTACAGGACGGCCCTGCAATGCTAGACATTCTTTTTGAATTTGGTCATATTTCTGTTTGGTTTCATTAAACAAACAGGATGCAAACGCAACAGATCTCTTCTATAAAAGTAATTGGTTCTAAATCTGTTCATTATTTAAGTTGTAAGACCTTTTACCATTGTCATTTGATTCATTTTCTGTGACACTTGGTGTTTCTGACTTTGATTTCTCAGACGGTGTTTCTGACTTTGATTTCTGGCCATTGTCAACTCGTCTGCTCCGGCTGGCCATTCTGGAAAAAAAACAAACTTGCAATGAATATCTGAGCAACTTAACTGTACAATTGTTATTGTGGTGTATTATAAATTTGTAAAGTTAAAGGACGGTGATACATGTAAGAAACGCTAAGGTACTGAAAAATTGCTTCAAGGCAAGAATTATGCAGCTGTCTTATTCTAAGAATAGTATTCTTGTCTTAAATATTCAGTACTTAAATGATCATGCACAAAACTTAATTATTTTAGAAGTGATAAATTTCTTTGCTTTGTTCCACTTTAACGGATCAGTCCATTTTCCATACGTGGGTAGGTTTAAAATAAAAGTTGTAAGAAATATGTATTCATAGACCACTTTAATGTCCCAGCAAAATTGCCTGTTAGTTTTTTGATGATGACTGTACTCAAATATTAATTTTAAAATAAGTAATTATTGAAACTGCATTTACAATTCAGCAATACATCACTGTCCCCATTCCTATGACAAACCCTGACACCCCCACACAATTATAATGGAATCTTCCATTTTATATGACCATTATTGTCATTTTATATGACAATTAACTAATTTGTATTATTATCACATATAAAAGATCAACGGTTGACACCATCAACCCACGTGTTTTTTTCACTCCTGTTTGTTTACAATTTGTAAAATGGAACAACCCGCGAAAGTCGTACCCGGCATTGTTAATATAGAATTAACACGAAAAGATGAGTTGTCTGATGTGTCGTAACAAAAAGCGATGTCAAAAATATAACTATTTCCTTTAAATTTGAGCCCTATCATTAGTGTTACCTGAGATATTGTGGATTTTCCAAAATATCACATCTGATTTCCCCACATTCTCTAAAATGGCGCTCTGTTTTTCGTCCGTGACGTTGTTATCACGTGACCGACACCGGTTAATTTGCATAATTTATTTGGTATAGTCTGGTCTCTCAGATGTCAGTATTCTTATTCTGTTTTGATATTATACAAAAGATTTAACATATTGCTCTCGTGAGTAACTTTAAAATCCAAAGCCGAGTCTATAGAGATATTAAATGTCGTGTGTTATCCCTATTAATATCGATATTATATAATTTATATACATTTTAATCCATAGCCTAGTAAATATGCTCGATTGGTCTTTGTCGGCTCGGGTACTACTTAAGGGTACCTTAATTTGTGCCAAAGTAGGTCAAATTTACCCCGGCTTCCCGGGTATTCGCCAAAGATATAATTTAGATTTAAATAGACCAGTGCACGGTGGCCAATGAGATCTTCATGTGCACTGGTAAGACAATTCCAAGACAAATTCAAGTCTGGACGCAGCTCCGCCAAGGGAGTGCAGCTCACGGCTCTGCCTGTATGGCCACTCTTGTCGTCACCGGCTGTCGTCTTCATCCTTGAGACGGTTTCCCCAGTGCGTTGAGCGCACTGGGTACCGCCGCCCCGGTTTCCCTCTCTAAGGCCAGCCCTCGATGTCCTGGATTGCTCCAGGTCCGCCCGTCCGTCTTCTACGCTGGACTCCACCACGTACAGTCGTCGTCAGTGTTGGGATACAGCGAAGTAAGCAGTCTAACTAGAAGACGTCCGGCTCGAGGGATGACGGTACCCGCTGGATTAGCAGAGTCGCCCGCAGAAGTTCCCCTTTCCGACTAGCAACGAGGATTAGAGCCAATGTGCAACAAGTCTTGTAGAAAATCCTCTGCGGGTGACTCTCGCCCCGGTCGCGACGTGCACGCTCCAGCAGCTGCCCGAGCTCTTAAGTTTACTTAAATTACTTACGCTAAATATACTTTAACGTACCCGGACAATTTAGACTGTACCCGAGTTTTATTCCCGCCCAAAGCCGATGTCGTACAACGCGCTACGGAATACAAAACAAAATTCTCTTTGAAAAAATCCTGCCTCAACATGATTTTGAGTATGTTTTTCGATAATTTAGAGGTCATTTTACAAAATATTGACAACATATGAACATAATTAATTTGAAATAAATTAGCCGGCAACGACCAATTAAGCTTTATAATTCCCGGGAACGTTTTAAGTATAATTAGCGTACCCGGGGTAAATTTAAGTATACTTAAGAGTACCAAGGGTACATTAAAGTAGTACCCGAGCCGACAATGACCGATCGAGTCCTAGGCTCGTAATAACTTCGCAAAACCACTATATATGTTCTAGTTCGAGACGCGTTGTCGAGTTCTTTGTTCATATTTGATATTAATTTGAACATCAAGTGCACAGTGCACTTGTTTGTGCATTATTATTTGTAAAATCTGCATGTACAATTTTGCAGCATAAAGTTAACCGTTTGTATTCCGATACTACTTGAAACATTTAGATTATTTAAAAACTTTTACTCATATTCATTAAACATAAAGTGAAAAATATAAGAAAACACTATAAATATATTAATTTTTAAAGAGTTAAATAAATGTTAGCTTGTATTATAAAACAGTCAACACGAGTCGCACTATGAACAGAAAAAACTACAAAAAGCTAAGCTTGAACCCAGTTTATGACATTCAGTTTATGAGCCCTACATCGATCCAATCCACCACTACAGTGTGAGTTACGCTCGATTGGTCATTGTCGGCTCGGGTACTACTTAAAAGTACCCCGCTGGTACTCTTAAGTATTCTACAATGTATCCCGGTTCCGAAAATACACTAAAACGTACCCGGGAATTCTTACACTAATTTGGTCGTTGGCGGCCCTTTTTTTTTCAAATAAATTATGTTGATAGTTATATCAATATTCTGTAAAATGACATCAATATTATCGAAACTTGTATTCAAAAAAGCATATTGAGGAAGGGTTTTTTCAAAGAGAATTTTGTTTCGTAATGTTATACGACATCCGATTTTAGGCGGGAATAAAACTCGGGTACAGTCTTATATTGGCCGGGTACGTTTTAATATTTTTCGTACCCGGGGTACATTGTAGTATTCTCAAGAGTACCCGGGGTACTTTTAAGTAGTACCGGAGCCGACAATGACCAATCGAGCGTGAGTAACTGGTATATAGCTGTGTATTTGTAACGACTTGACGGAAGTACTTTTTTTATTGTTCTCGTTTCCCACGATTCTCTCACGGACAGTGTCGATAAAAACAATAAAAATGAGGAATAGGATTTATCTAACGTGAAATAACTATAATATTACACGTGTTTGATGACACGATTGCATAAAAACATTGCAGTGTACTAAATACCACGTTTGGAACTAGAACATATTGCTTATTTAAAATGGGGCTAAATTCACTGGAACACTATTGCCCCTATCACAAATGGCTCAATCTTGCAGGAAAGACTCGTAGTGCTAGTCCATATAATTCTAAAATGAGTGCATATACTTACAGTTAAAATTATAATTTAATTTAATAATACCATTATCATCCGGACATGTGCACAGTTTGCTAAACGTTGCTTTTCAAAAGTTTTTATGAGAAACAACAGACAGACCTATATAGTTTCCTTTAAAAAGGTCCACACATGCCACTCATTGTTTACCCTTATCAGACCCAAGTAATTAAGTCACAGATATGCAAACCATAATTTTTCTATACTTAAAAAGTCTTCAAAAAATATATGATGATATACTTATTCTTCCGATACAGCACTCCTTCTAATTAGAAGATTTTGTGCCGGCGCCTATTGGTTAAGGGTTGTAAACTGTACAGAGTGCTCAGTTAGGTGTTAATTTAAAATTATTAACATGTACATTGTAAGTGTCTACCGGTGAATAAAGGGGGAAAATGACAGACACAAGAGTAAGTGTTTTGAAAACTTCTACAGTGGCTGCCTCATGTATATGGGGAGGGAGGTAGTTAATTCCATCGGATAATTGTTCTAGGATAGAATGAGAATTTATGATAAGAGTCTTTTGAGGTTTGTAAGTGTCTAAAGCAATGGTTACTGCTGAGTCTGGATTGCCAAAATTGTGCATTGTCAATATGAAATGGGGACTTAAACGTACCGACCCTTATCCGTCTATGCATTAAGTAATGGCTCAGTCCGACCCTTATCCGTCTATGCATTAAGTAATNTTATTGTTCACCGATTTTAACACTATATTTTCGTGGACGTAATCTTCAAACTTCTTAGCCCTAATAGTGCGTTTCGGTCTTAGTCGATGCAAATAGTGATCAATGTTAATAGCCGGTACGTGCCCTTCCACTACCTTGTAAAAGAACGTCAATCGTTGGTTGCGTCGCCTCTCTTGTAGTGTGGGGAGGTTTAGATCGTCCAGCATGGCTGATACGCATCCTTCTTGTCTGGATTTGTAATCTCTGGTGATAAAGCGAGCCGCAGATCGCTGGACTCGCTCTACCTTGTCTATGTCACCTTGCTGGTAGGGGTCCCACACAATACATCCCATACTCCAGTTTAGAGCGAATGAGCGCTTGGTACGCGGTCTTCCGGCAGCTTTGAGGGCAGTATCTGAGGTTGCGTCTCAGGAAGCCTAGTGTAGAGATTGCCCGTTTAGTAATGTTTGAGATGTGGGTTTTCCATTTCATGTCGTTGGAGAAAGTAATTCCTAAGTATGGATTTTATTGTACATTGTTTGAGAATTGTGTTGCCAATGGTGTAGAAAAATGAAGATTTCGTTGAGCTGAGGAGATAACATTTCTTAGAGTTGAACCGCATTCCCCAGCCCTGGGCCCATTTTTGTAGGTTCTCAAGTTCTTCTTGTAGGATTCGGTTGAATTGATGGCTCTAAACAGTAGGCAGTCGTCTGCGAACAGCCGGATGTGGGGTTTCACCCTTTCTGGTAGGTCGTTAATATGACAAAAAACAGCAGGGGCCCTAACACTGTGCCTTGAGGTACGCCAGATCCTACAGCAACCTTACGGGATTTCTCTCCTTCAACCACGACGCACATTTAACGTTGTGTGAGGAAGTGGGATATCCAAGTGTGTATTGGACCGCGGATGCCGTAGTGTTCAAGCTTCAGCAGAAGGCGTTGGTGGGGCACGGTGTCAAAGGCCTTACTGAAATCTAGGATAATGGTGTCAACCTGTTTGTTCTGGTCATGGTATCCGAGCAGGTCATGGGCTGTGACAACAAGTTGGGTTTCACAAGAGTATCCTGAGCGGAAGCTATGATTTAGGTTTGTCAATACTTTGCGCTAGTCCAGGTGGTTTAGTATGTGGCGACAGATGATATGCTCTAATAGCTTGAAGAGCACGCAGGTGAGTGATACTGGTCTGTGGTTTTCTGGTGAGTGGCGATCTCCATTCTTAAAGACTGGTGCAATGTTTTCGTCTCTCCAATCCTTTGGAAGCTCGTCTGTGTCTACTGACCTCTGAAAGATGGCAGCAATGGCTGGCGTTGCCACTGCAGCACAGGCTTGTAGCACTCTGTTTGGTAGTTCGACTGGACCACCTCTTTTCCTGACATTGATGTTTTTCAGCAGCTTGAGTAGTTTTTTTTAGTTAAAACCTATTTATTTTAGCTCGATTGCATCGAAAGCCGCAGGCTTATATAAACGCTCTCCAGTCCGTTTCCTGGTACTTGGTGTCTTTGGGGGAGATCGAAGGAACGCTCGCAGTGGGGTTCGAACCCGTGACCTCCCGATCGCTAAGCGGACACCATATCCACTACGCCAAGGCGACCTTTAAGCAGCTTGAGTACACCATCCTCACTTATGTGTAGTGGAGGGATGTGGTCGTTTACCCGGCTTGTTAGTTGCGGAGTTGGCTGATTTATGTCGTCCTTGGTGAAAACAGACTGGAACTGATCTACTAGTATTTCTGCCTTGCCTTACGTCGGAAAACAACACAATTTCAAACTTCCTGCTTTTAGAATATCCTATATTAAGATAGGCGCTTTACGGGCTTTTAAAATATAAGTTATATTTTAAAGTATAATTTAAAGATAAGACAACCAAAAAACACGTATTAACACATGTCAACAAAATTTTGTGAGTCCTCTATATACCACATTGATCTGTTCAATTATTATCAACTCCGGAGACCAGACTAAATGCGGTCCATCAGTCTGTATCGGCAAACGTTTAATTTACACGCACACGGCTAAAATTGACAGCGAAAATGTCTACGCAGGTAAGTTGATTTTTTGTTTAATCTTTTAGCAATACATTGGTAGATATTTACAAAATAATGATTAGCATAAATAATATAAGCATCACAATACTCATACATTTGACAAAATACAAATACTGTAATAAACGTATTATTTTATTTCCGTATTTAGATCTGTAATTGACGGACGCTTATTGAATTATAATAAGGCCTATTGTAATTTCCTTGTGATGAAGATTAAAGTTGGCTTTTTACGTACTTTATGATTTCTTATTAATTCTATGTCCTTCTAATTTTAAGATTTCAGTTCGTCATTTATTTTCAATACAACACAAAATCAAAGACTTTAAATGCTTTAAATTGATAAATGTAAAAATTGTTACTAAAAAGCTTCAGTAAAAACAAGAATAAAATTAAAGAAAGAAAAAAAGTAATCCGCAAGTTCTGGGCTCAAACCACTGGCCTCTGAGTAAAAGTCTAGCGCTTAGACCACTCGGCCATCCGTGCTCATACAGTGAGTGGTGTATTTTATACTTTATATAAGCAATCCTCGTAGTGTCACAAAACATATAACGATAACAACAGAACTCTTCTAATTATTCAATCATTTTGTGTTGCAACGCTTTATAGTTTTCAGGTTTTTATATTGTCAAAAGATGCATATAATGGATATTTTAGAGCATGGTTAATATTCAGTATTCTGTTTCCTCACAAATATCATAACTATAACGAAAATTGCGAATCTGAAACTATTTTTTTTCAATTTTGTCAATTAACCAAAACATGATAAGTACCTTAAAGGTTAATAATAAAACAAAATATTAACTGATAATTATCCCCCGCCAGAGGCGGTGGGATATTGTTTTGGCGTTGTCCGTCCGTCCGGCTGTCCGTCCGGCACTTTTGTGTCCGGAGCCATATCTTGGAAGTGCTTTGGCGGATTTCATTGAAACTTGGTATGAGTATATATATGGGTAAGAGGGTGATGCATGCCAAATGGCATTGTACACCATCTGTTAATAACGGAGTTATGGCCCTTTGTATCTTGAAAAAATGCTTTTTACTATTTAAACTTTTGTGTCGGAGCCATATCTTCTAAGTGCTTTGGCGGATTTCATTGAAACTTGGTATGAGTATATATATGGATAAGAGGATGATGCACATCAAATGGCATTGTACAACATTTGTTAATAACGGAGTTATGGCCCTTTGTATCTTGAAAAAATGCTTTTTACAATAAGCTTACAGCTGTCCGGAGCCATATCTTGGAAGTGCTTTGGCGGATTTCATTGAAACTTGGTATGAGTATATATATGGATAAGAGGATGATGCACGCCNTGCACTTCTTGTTGGATGGCGTGTCATGCGAAAGAATTCAAGAGTTCAAAGGTCAAAATGGCCATACATGATAATGGCATAATAATTCTTAACAATTGCCATAAATTAGCTTTTCTTGTTTAGTGAGACATCATGCAAAATATTCTGTGTCAATACAGCATGTGGGGGTATACGTCACGTCTGTGACAAAGCTCTAGTATTAAGATAGATGTTACTTCCTTTTTAGTATAAATAACATGACTGACTGGAACAACGACGATATTTGCGGGAAGGATCTGTTCTCCCTTAGTCATCCAGGTGATATTCCGCGTGTGGTGAAAGTACACACCGACTGTAAGTATTTTCCCAACATTGAAAGATGCATGAGAATCACATTATGATACTCCACTTTTTGGAATTGTTCGAAAAAAAATAAGGGTCTTTTGACAAACAACGGTATGACATGTTAAGATTTGTATCATCTTCACAACTTTGTGGATAAGAATGTATATTCGATATCACCATAACTAATTTGCAATTTCATGTGTAGTCGATAACGCTTATCCCACACTTACCTTGGCAAAATCTGGGCGAAAATCCAAGCATGCGCTCAATGAATATATCAAATAGTTTGCAACAATAGATAGCATCATTTTCATTTACCTGATTTATTTTTATTTTGTAAAGTCGATGCCCACTTTATAATCATTTAATCATTCCATGGTCTATAGATCATATAACCTATCTAAAATAAATTCTAATTAACCAGTGATCTCATACTGAAAAGCATGTACCAGAACCAGAATGTTTCCAATACTTAGTAAATTACGGTGTCCAAAGTTAATTATGGTGTTTTATCATAAATTGAAGTAACCTAACCAGATTATTAAAATGGATACTACGCGTACTGATACTGATACTGGAAATGGCACCGATATACTCGCATGTTATTTAGCTCATTTCACCTTTACATTTTAGTGATTTTACATGTTGATCAAACAATCTGTACGCGTTATTCTTTGCCACCAGCGTTCCAATTAAAAGGGAGTCAAATCGCTTTCAAAATATCGTGCAAAAACCAAATGGTAAACCGATCAACCATCCAATTGACCACCTTAACGACCGTCGATCAGTTGCAAAGCAATATGTTCCCACTTGAAAGGCGGCAACATTAATACGAGTTTTCACTTTGTCGTGTCGGGCATTCACACATTTGAACACGGATATGGAGAAAGTCGCAGTAGTTTTAAAATTTTCTTTATCGGAAACATGCGAAAATCCTCATCTTAAAGTATCAAAATGTATTTTAAAATGTATGGTTTTATTACAATTCGATTATTTATTTTCAGTATTGAAAAAGTTCAGGTTTACTCGCCTTCAGTGCATTTTAGATAGACGTATCCCAACATGAAATGCGCGTGTATTCGATTCTATAGGACTTAACAGTTAAATAATAATGCATGTACATATAAATGTTAAATGTCGCAGATTAAAAAACAAGATTGTATAACTGAAACATATGATTTTATTTCTGTTAAAGCCCTATTAAAATGACAACAATTATTTTTAGAATCACGGATTTACAGACTCGAATGCAATTTCCGTATTTTGTTAACTGATTTACAAATGGTCTAAGTTTTTTTTTGCCAGCTTTAGTCACTGCTATGTTAAAGGTAAGCCTTGCGTTTCGTGTTCTTTGCAATACAATATTAATATTATTTATTTTCAGTGTTAAATAAAGGTCAGGTTTTGTCGCCTTCTCTGCGTCTGCTCAACAAGGGTGGTGGATATATTTGGATCCAGCTATGCTGTACAACTCTTTATAGCTCAAAAACTTCAGACGACCACACATTTCTAGCAATTGTCCAAATTGTCAGGTAATGAAAACACAGTAAAACCGGTTTGTAGTGTAACACAATTTTAGCCAAAATGACCGGACCAGCGAGTTAATACCGTATGTTTTGCTCTCGCGCGTTACTTGCTTAAATGATTCCAAAAAAATTGCTTATATGATTGCGCACCGTTTAAAAAAATGGCGGCATTTTTTTATTCAATATTAAACATACAATGTAAACATGTAAATGATAAAAAAAGTGATACCATGTAGCAGTAATAATGAATTATGTTCGCACATATTATACAAGATGTGCTAATATAAACATATTTTTGGCCTTGTGTTTGCCTTTAGATTTTACAATTGTAAATGTGTATTTTTTGCTTTTGTTGTTTGTGATAGATGCTTTAAAAAAACAACAGAATAAGTATAAATATAGATGAGTTGCATAAGGTGGGTAGAAAACGACTGGACTGGATTATGAAAGTCTAATGTGTCTCCATTTATGTTCAAATATGTGAAGTGTATCTTTGTTTAGGGCTATCTCTTTTTTAATTTGAATCTTAAGTTTTAAATATCTGATAAAGCAGTTCATAGTAGGTGTTTGTTTATTGTCTTTCATGCTGAATATGACATATTTAATTAATATAATAATGTAATTCACAGTGTTATTTTGAAGGTATTTACCCCTAAACTGATATCTAAGATAGACTGTTTAACATTTAAAATGTGTTTTTCTAGAAAGGTTGTCAATTGGTTTCAAAGAGTTTGAATATCTTTACACTCCCAGAAAAGGTGTTCTATTGTTTCACTACATATATCACATATATTTGTTTTGAATTGGTTGAACTTAAAAAGATATTTATTTGTAGTTATGATTCTCTGGATGTAATTATATTGACAATGTCTTAGTGTACTATTATTAGTTGCTTTATATGGCATGATATATATTTGTTTCCAGTTAAATTCATGTTCTCGCAGAAGGATTTGCCATTTAATTTGAGTTTTGGAGGTTTCTGCAGGGTTTTTAATTTGTAGTGTGTACACTATTTAGTTCGTTTTGTTTTGTTTTGCAAGTATTTTTTCTACGAATGTTCATGAGTACATGGTATGTTATTTGTTTTGGTTTTAGCTTTAATATGTATGGGTACGGTTTTGATCAATGTGTAATACATCAGGAAATTACTTGTAGGTATTCCGTATGTATTTAGAATATATTATCAAAAGAGTAAAAGTCATTTATCCTGTTGTCGTACAATTGATCGAACTAGTTTATGTTTCGTCCAAACCAATGTTTATAGAAAAGCGTCGTATTGTTGGTAGTTATGTCTGTATTGTTCCATAAAATGGTTTTACTGTTGATTTTGGTTTCTAAATTAGGATCAACGTTACACCATGCCGCTAGAACACTAGATAGAAATTTGTTTTCGCTTGAAATTTCATATACAAAATTATTGCTGATATTACATTCAAAAAGTTAGGAATCATCAATTTTTGTTAGAATTTTCTGGTAGAATAATTTCCATTTACTCGTATTGGTATTATCTATATATCTTTTAAACCAACTGCATTTGATCGCATTCAGGAATTAATCTATGTCTGTTACTGATTGAATTAATTGAGTTCGCTTAAAGCCCCATTAACACTCAACATCAACGAACATTCCGTAAAAAAATCGTGATTTTTTTTTTAACTCATTAAAACAGTATAGCATAGCCCAAATTTAAACGCTAGATGTGGTCCTGGTTACATAGATTTAACAAGATACAAATTTGGGACAATATTCAACACATGTTCATGTACCATTTTAGTGTTCGTGTGTCGTATTAATAGATATCGTTGCGGGAAATTAAAATGGAATACAAAAATTAAAACAGCATTCATAATGTATATTTAAAAAAACGTTATTTTCGACGTTTTTTTTTCATTTATAGAGAGTTTCGAAAAATAAACGTTGCTCTCTTTGATTTCTGTGTGTTATATCTTCGCCATTGACTACTGATTTGTGTACAGTGTTTTGTTCGCTTCTGCGTTTTTCAGTGTTTACGAAGTATTTTGTATTATTTTTTGTATGCCATTGAGATGTGTATGATAAATTCCTTCTCATACTTGTTTCTTTTTGCAATTTCATTTTCAATGGCGGTGGTATCATTGTGTTTGTTTCATGCAATTGTTTTAAAGTGTTTCAATGACTTTGATGGTTTAAGTTTCAAGTTTGTGTGTTTCTTTTGTTTAAATGATGTGTTTCTTATTGTTGTGTTACATATTTCCGTGACTTATTTCCCATAAGTTGTTTGGGTTTGCATCTTTAATATTTTGAACTGTATTGAATATTTCCTGTTTTATTTGTGTTTGCTATATTGTGTATCTAATAAGATGCTATTATTAACTTAAAGTATACTGCGCCTCTTTCAGGTTGTATGTTATGAAGTTTAAGTTCAACTTGAGAGTGGTCAGTCATAAATTCTGGTTTTAGGCTACATGTGTCAATTACGTTGCACAGTGACTCAGATATAAAAAATACTCTAATCCGCAAAATAGTGTCGGTCGTGTGTTTGAGTGCCAGCTGAATTTTCCTTTCGTTTGGATTTACTGTACGACAGATGTCGATCATATGGTTGTTTTCAATTATGTTATTCAATATGTTTCAATTTTTAGAATGAGTATTAAGGTTTCCATTAATTTTATCTAATAATGGGTTAAGGACAATATTGAAATCACCTCCGACTATAATGTTTTTATCTTGGATATTAATTTTAAAGGATTGAAATATTTTGTGAAATTTGGATTCATCTATGTAAGGACCGTAAACGTTAAATAATGTTGATTGTGTTTCGTGTAGTTTAATATGTATACTTGCTTGTCTACCAGTTATTATTTCGTTAAAGTTATCGACTGGGATCCCTATATTACTTTTAATCAGAAAAGCAATGCCTTGTTTATTAGTATGTTGTCCACTGTGATAGATGTCTCCGTCCCATTCATCTTTAAGGTTTGTGCTAAAGTAGGTGTCAAGTGACTTTCTTGTAATAGGCATATACTTTTTTTCGTCTAACCATATGAAGATTTGTATGCGTTTGTCTTTTTTGTTTAGCCCTTTTACATTAAAAGTACATATTTTAATACTCATGTACAAAGGGTGCAGTAAATGATAATTTGTGTGTGTGCTTGTCCAGTTGGTTTAAATCTTAAGACATAGAGAAGTGGTATTCATGCTATATATAGAGAAATATGGGCAAGGAAACACTATATTTATGTTAGTTAACAAGACTGGTTATGTGTGTGTGCGTGTGAGTGTGCGTGCGTGCGTTGTGTGTTTACTATAGAGAAAGACAGTGTTTAGATCTGTGTTTGAGGGTTAGTTAAGTATGTATTTGTGCATTAATAACTATTTGTAATACATTATTCACTTTTACCGGTTAGCATAACACATTTTAAAAACAATCTAACGAAAATTTAATAAAACTTAAAAGGTAGCTGATCTGTAGTGTATATATGATCATAGGAAAGACGATAATGTTGAGTAGGATGTCAGCATCAAAGTTAAATTTACTGAATTCCCAAGTTCAGCACGTATCAAAAAAGGGCAATCCTACAGATATAATAACTTTTTGTAAAAAACAGAAGCAGCAAATATACCTTATTTTTTCTACATATATAACTTACATATAATCTTGGGTATTGTTGGTACATGCATGGTTTGTCATATGAACAATACAAATAAATCTAATAATGTGATATACTAGATTAAAATACGTCTATATCTACTATACAAAAACAGTTTCACACAGGCACAAAACATAGTGTCATGTATCATTAAGTTTATATCCATGATTTACTATTTACAAATTAACACAATATATTAATAAAGCCTTGAAAGCAATAACAATTTAGATAGGCAGTGTATTTTTCCAAGGGAGTATACTAAATTATAATACATTTTTGGTATTTTTCACAAAAAAAGGTCAATAATGGTGCTACATTTTCAAACACCCCGTGTTATTTATAAGTAAACACAAACAATTAATTTAGCCTCTTAAGGCAATACCAATTTAATACGCAATGTATTATTTCAAGGGCGCATATTTGTTTTGGCAAATTCATTATGCAGAACAACAACAAAACAAAAAGAAAAGTGTGCACTATAACCTTGGATTCCAGTGTTGTACATTTATTAAAATAAGCGAAACATAAAGATCGTAGAGTGTAAATTATGTCAATATAAGTATTTTTCGACTCCCGATTTGGTGGCGATCTAACTATAGAGACTAGATATATCAACAATCGGTAAATTCTGAAAAAGACGCTCCAGACGCTGAAGATAGAAAACATAGGTAATGGTGTGATTAGAAAGACATAGGTAATGGTGTGATTAGAAAGACATAGGTAATGGTGTGATTAGAAAGACATAGGTAATGGTGTGATTAGAAAGACATGGGTGAAGATAGAAAACATAGGTAATGGTGTGATTACAAAGACATGGGTATTTTAGCTGGCAATGTCACAGCTTTATACTGCATACAATAACTATGATGTCTTTACGTAATGCTGTAAATAAAAATAGTTATCTGTATAATAGATCAATTTGATATATGTCTGACTAATATATTTAATAAAAGTAACGGATAACTTTCCACTTGATTAAGAGCTTTGCAAACAAAAATGCACAATTTTGGCAAAAAAGCTCTAAAGAAGTCAATTTTAAAACCGGATAAACCTGGGCTTTTATTGTTTGACATGGTTTTTAAAATAGCAGAAGCCTCATTTAATGGGATTAGCCCTTCTAAAAAATGTGATTGAACACTCTAACGTTTGGGTATTTCTATGTAATTAACATACCTATTTAAAGCATTATCATATACGTAAGCATTTTGAGACTGGTATAGTTTTTTTTATAAAATGAGGCAGTTTCATTTAAAATATCATTTGATTATCTTATACAATTCCGTTTGTATTAATTAAGTTGGTTATAGTTTTTGTTGTAAAATTGAATTTTTCTAGGTTACAAAATAGTTTCGATGGTTTTTCACCATTTTAACCCATTAGGCTCTGGACCTAATAACGAACCTTTTCATCATATATGTTTTTAAGTTCTGCTTTTAAATAATAATATTTTGAACATTTTCATCTGTGAGATTTTGTTGTAGTTTTTCGATTTCGAGTTTCAGGTACTGTTCACGATTATTAATCGATTTGTTCTCATATGAACTGTAAGATATAGCTTTGTCCCTTATCTCCATAATTAAAATATCAAGAAAAAGTTGATGGTCAATCGTGAATTGTATGTCTTGATCTTTTATTTCACACACGTTATCAACATTATAAACGGGGACCATATATTCTGGCTTTAATTTCGATAATTTCATTATTTATAGTGTTTAGGTATTTGATATCCCCTAGGAGACTATTATTATGCTTCCATAGACCTTTGCCATGGTTAAAGTTAGACAATTTTACAGACATTATAACAATTGAGTGATCGCATTGGAAGCTCGGTAGAATATTTACATCAAGGAATGATGGTGATAAAAGGAAAAAAAAATCGAGCCAAGCTTGTTGAATGGGACTTGTTCGTCTCCAGGTGTATCGTTTAAAAAAATGGATTTTTAACTATGAAAGGGTCGGAAAGTTTGCGTTCTTCAATATGCCTTAAAACCGTTTGTCGTGCATTTTTAATTTTAACAGTTTTATAATTATCATGATCGATTGTTGGATCTTATACTAAATTAAAGTCTCCACACATATGAAAAGAATCGTTACCAATGGCATCGATTTTTGCGAAAATATTATTTAAAAAGTCCGGGGAATCAGTGTTGTGCCCGTATATAGTAACACTCGTTAACCTTGTTTCATCAAGAGTAATATCCAGCAGAATAAAGTTTCCTTGGTCGTCATCATAAACGTTATTCACCTTGTACTCCAGTTTCTTTGTAAGAAAAATTGAAACACCGCTAGAACTTGAGGAGCCAAAACACATAAAGCATTCCATCCCCATTCTGAGTAAATAGCTTTATATTGATCGCGAACAAAATGTGTGTCTTGAATAAATTATGCCACAATTTGTATCTTTAAATATTGCTTTCTTTTCTTTTTACCCTGGATACCTCTGCAGTTTAAAGATAGTAGTTTTAGGGAACACATTTCTAAGAAGCATTAACACACATCAGTTATAGTGATACCTAAAAGTATGTGCGTCAATTTGAACGTAATAAGAATGATCTCCATAAAGTGAACGGGAGCAACAAAAATAAAATAAAAAAATAAACAACAAACAAAAAAGCATAGAAGAAAAAACTGACTACAAGATATAAAACGGCATCTTGGCTAAACATTACAAAGATTAACTTGCATATGCAAATCAGGAACAAGTTAATTTAAGACAAATTTTTCGAAAAGGTATGTTTATATATTGTATTTGCGTAGTATTTCATAAATGCAGATATATACTATTATAACAGTATGACTCAATCTTGATAACACATGGTCAGAATGTTCACATAGACAATATCTAGTGCGATTGCGAATCTTGGTCACTTCGGTCCAAACAATAGGTCCACAGGTCAAATCTGTAAAAAACGTGTTACCACTCTAGGGCTACATTTATGACTCAGTCTTGATAGAACTTGGTAAGAATGTTTATCTGGCCAGGTTTGAATCTGGGTCAAGTGTGGTCAAAAACTAGATCACCTGGTCAAGTCTTAGGCAATTGGTGTCGGTGAACTCAGGTAAGCGTGTAATGGCCATTATGGCACTCTTGTGTATTGTTGTTCTAAATTCTGTTTATTTTATAGCATACATATGCATTATCCGATTGTCAATTGATTTTTACAAACGTGGAATAAGTCTATAAGACAACGCGCCTGCCAAATACTAACGCTACCCCATATTATTTCAGACAATACCACTTTTACTAGAACATTTTTTTAATGATTTTGGCTTCTAACGTCTATGCAAAATTAAGTAACAGTCGGTATGTGACCAATAAGAATTGTATAGATCTATACCAGAATAAAACACATACATAATCTAAAAGTCTTCTGTTTTGGTTGCCATTGACACTTATTTTTTAGCAATTTTAAAAGAGCACCACCAAGGATTATTTCGGCAAAGTTTGGTTGTAATTTGACCAGCGATGCAGGAAATGTTGAAATAAATTAGTGATTAGTAAATTAGTGATAATATTTACAAAAAAAAAGGAATACAGACACAGGGTAGTAGCAAAAGCTTACCTTGAGCACATAGCTATTTCAATGTCAATTGAACAAACTCGTATACATATAAAAAAANAGTCGGTATGTGACCAATAAGAATTGTATAGATCTATACCAGAATAAAACACATACATAATCTAAAAGTCTTCTGTTTTGGTTGCCATGGACACTTATTTTTTAGCAATTTTAAAAGGGCACCACCAAGGATTATTTCGTCAAAGTTTGGTTGTAATTTGACCAGCGCTGCAGGAAATGTTGAAATAAATTAGTGATTAGTAAAATAGCGATAATATTTACAAAAAAAAGGAATACAGACACAGGGTAGTAGCAAAAGCTCACCTTGAGCACATAGCTATTTCAATGTCAATTGAACAAACTCGTATACATATAAAAAAACTGATAATATCATGACTGTCAAAACTGTATTGCATAGGGCACTACATATTAAAATAAATCACAAAATACTTCTATTACGCGTATAAGAAACTCTTATAATAAAAACTGATCATGCGTACATGTTTTCAATCAATCAACCAAACCACATCACAAGACCAGACTATGTAACGTAGCACACAGTCTATGAGTGACAGGAATACATGTAGCACTTGGGTCTGGTAAAGGTGTTACTGTAAGTTGACTTATATATATATATATTGGATCCGATTGCAATACATCAGAAACAATAGTATATACCGATAACTATTGCCGAAAGTCGTTCGATCATCGATATTGTGCGATACAATGAGTATCAATGGCGTCGTAACTGGAGATTATGAATCAACACAATAGAAATAAACACGTCCGACTTTTTTTAATTGTTTACACAGATAGCATTGGGATGAAGGCTTAATCAGTTAAATATACTTTTAGCGGTTTTTTTTAAACAAAGAAGCGGCTGATTTATAAAAAAAAACAAAAAAAAACTATCGAAATAATTAATAAAAGTTTCAATTCTATTGTGATACTGAGTTAAACTATTGTGATACAATCGAGATAAAAAAAATGGTGCAATAATCACTGCTACGTGTGGTACTTTCATGTTCGAAGTACATGTACTAATACATCGAAGTTAAATCAACCTAATTGAAAGCATATCTTAAGACCAGATTTTGTAACATAACACACACTCTATGATTGACCGGCATGTTACCAGCACTTGGGTCTTGTACTTCAGTAACAGAACTATCACGTGACAATTTGAGAAGCATTGGGACAACTATTGTTTGTGGGTTAGTTGATTTGGTTTCGTTTGTGAGTTAGATAGCTAGTAAGTTAAATAGTTAGTAAGTTAGATTGTTGAATTTAGTAAATGTACATGTTTGTGTCCGAGCCCTAACTTTATTGGGCATTATGAGATATCGGTATATTGGCACAAATGATCCCAAATCCAGACAATGTGTTGCGCGCAAGAACCAACCTCCTATGTTCAAGGTCAAGTGCACACAACAAGTATTAGGATTATATCAGTATTGTGCTTTTATGTATTGTCCTAATTAGTAACGAAAAGGTATTAGACCGGACGGACTCGTATGTCATATAGGAAAGAACAAACACTTGATGACTGATTGAAAAAGGGCATTTATTGCAAAATGCCATAAAGCAAGACAGTGAAAATATAACAAGTTTTTCCTAAAATGACATAATGGGCGGTAAAACACGCCATAAAAACAGGTATACAAAAACATATATATAAACAAAAAGTTTTGGCAGTTACAAGATGAAGTCATAGAGTTACACAATCGTAAAAAAATATAGCAGAACAAACAAGAATAAAAATTATGGCGGAGAAGGGGTGGTGGTGGGTGTAGAATTTAGAGCCGATAATAACGACGCAGCTGTGTATGCGAAATTCCAAAAGCAATATGGCCAGGATTGATTTTCATTAGAAGAAAGAGCCCACGTGATTCTATAACTCGATATGATTGGACAATTAAAAATAGCAACTATTTACGTTTGGGTTACACCCCAGTAATAAAAAGCGTACAATGACATAAAACGTTTATGTGTGCATAAAATGTTATTTAGTCAAACCACTTATATACTTAAAATAACTAACAAGTGGTTAACACTTATTTGTTGAATTCCCCATATACTAAACTACTCTCTACTTTAACCGGCCACATGCATTTATGCATATTGTAATTCGAATAATCACAATGTTGTATCTTTGTGCACCTTGGAATAATACATTAGATTCTTTTCTGGTCCGTCCTGTTCCTTATAACTTCACTTGATGTCCCGTTTACTCAGTCAAAACCAGTGGAGCGTTTCAGGCAATAATATCCGACGTGCTTGTGATGTTTCGCCTTGAGATGTAGCAGATTTAGTCCTCTGAGTAAGACACGGTTGGCCTATACATGAACATAAAAAAGATTAAATTTCATATAGGGTAAGCTTTGTGAAAAGTATAAGAGTGTGATTAAGAGTTTAAATCTGAATAGAAAAATTTGAATAAAGCCATTGCTGATAAACTGTTAAAGGGCACAAATTACAAGGTCTAGTACTTTCCACTAATAAATGGCGCTTATATGGCCTTAAATGTTATTGTGCCCGGTATACTGTGGATTGCATTTAGGCATCGTCTCCATTACACATATACGGCCATCGTAGCTCCAGAACAGCCCGCGCATGTTCGCAGTGTGGTCAGCGGCTACTCTATCCGCTAATGAGATCACGAAACCTTCCGTTACCTTGTAACGGTATCCGCTAATGAGATCACGAAACCTTGCGTTACCTTGTAACGGTATCCGCCAATGAGATCACGAAACCTTGCGTTACCTTGTAACGGTATCCGCTAATGAGATCACGAAACCTTGCGTTACCTTGTAACGGGCATGGTACAACCTGACCAGACTTCACGATTGCGCACGCTAGTATTGAGCTTTGCTGTTCTAAAATGACATAATACCCATTTTCGCACGATTAAGTGTTGTTAATTGTCTATTTTCAGCGGTATTGAGAACAGGAACCTCGTGTTGGATATCAGTCAGTTAAAAACCTCGGGTATAACTTCTAGGTCAACAGTTGTATCAGGTATGATAGTTTCGTTGTTTATGTCTCTGCGCAGCATTTATTCGACGCTTCGCTATTGTTACCATTTATATTTCTGAAGACATTCAATAATTTTATAAAATGTAACATTTTCCAACAATCTATGTTTTAAATTCGCTTCAAATCTCCTTGGAATGTAAATGTCGTTTGTCGTGATTGTTGAATCTCCCAGTAATATATGCCAAGCCAGGCTTGCAGTTTTTTTTACTGAGACCACATGCAGTTCACTAATAACTTCAAAATTATCTCAGGTAGTTCACAGTTTTTCAAGCAATACATGATTCCTCTACCGATGAAGTAAAACCCTCAAAGAGTTTGTAGTAACACTACTCTTTATTTATGTAATATTTCTTCAAAAAATTAATTATCCGTTTATCACAGCATTTTGAAGATTTGTTTTCTTAAAATTCATAAGCTATTTTGCGCCCGTTGAAAAGGGGGCCTGTTATATTATTACATCCGTCACAAATACATATAACCCATACGTTTAAACGGGCCTATTTTATGACAAGTAATCTTCTTGTTGCGTAATTGAAGTAATAATTATATTTCTATGTTTAATTCAAGTCAACTGATATTTGATCCCTGCAGATGTTAAAGGGACTGTAAAACCACGAATGACGAAAAAAGAAAAGTTCTAAAATACCGTAATTTTTCACAGTTATTAGTTTATATTGATTAAAATATCACGACTGGTATATTAAATTACTTGAAAAAAGTTCGTATTTTCAGTATATTCGGTAATGAAATTTCGTGATGTGAAATCGAAAGTAAATCGCGAAAATATGTGACATAAAGATATACACACTATAAATAACGCAAGTATATTGATCATTTTATATATAAAATATATACAATTCACTACGCATGCACAATTTGCATTCCTGGGGTTACTACGTGACGATGATGATCAATCTTCTTGCGTTATTTATAGTTAACTGGTAGTTACCTGGTATGCATACCCAGTAAAAATAAATAAATACAAAAATAAAGTAAAAATAAAAAAACTAAATTATTTCAAGTAATGTTATATACCAGTCGTGATATTTTAATCAATACAAACTAATAATTGTAAAAAAATACGGTATTTTAGAACTTTTCTTTTTTCGTCATTCGTGGTTTACAGTCCCTTTAAGGGTCATGCATTATCTTTACACCAATTGTAATATGTGAAACGAGGTCTGTGAGCATCTCATGTACTTTAAGAGTTATTTCAATTGTTGAGGAAATACATAAATGCACGGAAGAACACATTAGGAGATTGACAGACAGATACAAAGGCAGACGTATATCAAAATGTCGATATTCATTTTTATTATCATATCTTAGAAATGATAATTACTCGTCAAAAGGTGTGGGAATATAGCAATGGAAGGCTTCATTCCTTTCGCCTGTGCGTGGGTTGTTGCGTGCTAGTTAGTTAATCTTCTTTACAAATAAAAACGTTTGTTTGCTACTCCTCAAAAATGTGCATGCCATTTTCGTTTAATTTTTCCTGAATAATAAGCTCAGAGATCTACAGCGCATTTTGTCATGGTTTAGCAATTGCGTTATTATGCCCACGCAATAATCGAAAACTATTAGAAGATTATTATATTGATTGATCTCATTGAGTGGCTGTACTCTGCACAAGAACCATAAATCATGCTTCCCTATATTTAGAGTTATTACCATTTGTAAATTTGGTGTACTTATTTTTTTCCTGAACATATCTCGAATACGATTTGAGGTTTCAATTTGAAACTTCATAGGTAGGTAGATCTCATTAATGGGTCGTGCAATGCTCAAGAGCCATAACTCTTGCTCCCTTAATTTAAGAGCTACTGTTCCTCGCTAAAGTTTGTACGTACACTTTGTCCGGAGCATATCTATACAAGTATTGAGTTATCAACGGGAAACGTCATAGGTAGGTAGATCTAAGTTAGGGGATTTGCAGTGCACTAGAACCATAACTCTTTCTCTCATATTTTAAGAGTTATTGCCCTTTGTTAATTTGTGTATTTTTTTTTCGGAGCATGTCTTGAAAACTATAATATGTATCAACTTGAAACGTCATATGTAGTTAGATGTCATTTAGGGTGATGGTTGCGCAAAAGATCTAGAAAAGCAGTTCAATTCTTTGTCAGTTTATAACCTCTAAAATCAGTGTTAACTAAGATAAACACTTAAGGGCAATCATGACCCTCTCGTTATTAAACATGACAAGTACTTTCACTTCGGGTAAAACAAGGGCCGTACATAATCCTCAAACTGTCCGTATGCTAATGTTCACCCAGTAACTTGATGGATCTTTTAGCAATCGCAGGATCCATGTATGCGGACTGACGGGCGGATAGACTAATTGACAAGCAGACAGACAGACAGACATGACGGAACACACGATGTAAGCATGAAATATCCTATTGAAATTGACATAAACGTTTGTCAGTCTAACAATTTATAGTAAGTTTTAGCTTCACCGACAGGTCGGGAACATATGTAATGAACTTATTTTCTAAGTATCGATATGACGCACTAATGGAAGTACATGCTTCATTCGCGGAAAATATCATTTTATATTATCACTTGCGAATAAAATTGGTTATTTTACCAAACAAAACTTATCTTCATTTCACAATTAACATTGAACTAAAAACAACGTTCATTTCATTTATACAACATTGTTTTATAGGCGTTATGAACACGCATCTTCTTCAAAAAAAAATACAAACGTGTACACCTGGAGACTTTTCTTACTTTTCTAT
Source organism: Dreissena rostriformis (assembly GCA_007657795.1). NCBI lineage: Eukaryota > Metazoa > Mollusca > Bivalvia > Myida > Dreissenidae > Dreissena > Dreissena rostriformis. The sequence continues at coordinate 340,631 of VMBQ01000252.1, forward strand.
GTTTGGTTTCATCTTTTTTGCACGTGGAAATGGTGAAACGAAATAGTATTCTAAATTTATTTTAATTTCATCATTTTAGGTGGGTTCTTATACCAGAAAAGCATGAAATTATTTTTTTAAACTGAATGACTCATATAAATATTCAGAAGCGCAACCGCGCATTTTTGCAAATTGCAGGCTAACTACCCAACGTGTGATAGCGTCCGAGCGTCACGGATGAATGATTTTATCGTTAGCTTGCACCGAATGTAGTCAATTGATCAGATCTACAATTTGTATAGAAATGTTTTACTAATAAGGTAGACATTCAAGTTTGAAAAGTGTTGCGTTAGAAAAGTCTCCAATACACTACAATTTGCCAAAATGCGCGGTTGCGCTTCTGAATACTCATATGAGCCCTACATTTTAAAAAGCTATTTTTATGTTATCCAGATGTAAGAACCCACCTAAAATGACGAAATTGAAATTAATTTAGAATAATATTGCGTTTCACCATTTCCACGTGCAAAAAAGATGAAACCATACATACCCCACGTGCTTAAGCATCCGATCGTCAGGGATGAATGGTTTTATCGTGACCTTGCTCAGAATGTAGTCAATGATCACATGTTAAAATTTAAATCAAAATATTAACTATTAACTGAGATATTCAAGTTTGAAAAGTGTTGCGATAGACAAGACCCCAAGTGTACATAGTATCCTCTTATATTGAATATGTATTCATAACAATTTTCAAAGCACCGTTTTGGACTTTGCGGAACCCTAAGGTATTTGGATTGTGTACTTTCCAAATAAAGCATCGAGCAACAAACGGAAAGAAGGAACTTCAATATACGTTTTGACCATATGGGGCTTAATTTTATTTATAAAACTGTGTTGGATTTCGGAAATTAGTGCTAAGGTGTAAAATTTTGGCCGGGTCAATCTTGGTCCAAATATGAACGTATTTTGAAACCAGTTGGCAAATAAATAAGCAGGGAGCTACGGTATGTTAGTAGCAAGACAATCTCTAGTTTAAGGTACAGGGTCCAATACTCGCATCATATTAATGCGGATTTTCAAATAAGTTAAACGACAGATATAACTCAATATGAACTAGCTTGAAATTGCAAGCTCATTTTTACAGCCGTATTTTATGACTATGACACTCTTGATTCATCTTAATTTTCCTTGTTTGACACTCTACGATTTGATTCATTAGAAAGCATTGCAACCATGTGTTCGACTTTATAGAAAAGTTGTGAAAATAGAGAATAATAGGTTAATGTTGATTATAGATCAGGTTTATCATGCGAGGCTTAGAAAACAAAAAGCAAGAGCCTTGGCGAGTGCTATTTCGTTTTCGTGCCGAGCATGATAAACCTGATCTATAATCAACACTAACATATTATTTGATTTATGCCACTTTTAATTCAGTAACCTTTTTATTTAAACAAAATTAGTTTAACTGGATAATTTCGCTGGATTTATGACGTCATTTTGTCGAAAAAAAATGACGCAATTTCGTGCCGTTGTTTATAGCAGAAATTTAAGCAACGGGGCTTTAATCAACCGAATTAGCTGTAAAAGTGGGATAAATAGGATATCTAAAATCTACTCAAAAGTTGCAGAACGGATTTCACAAAAATTGACATTAACGTTTGGTAAACAGTTTGTTTAGGTTTGTCCCTTACACATTAAGTTTACTATTTAAAGTTCTCATCAGGCTGCATTAGATACAAAACATGAGTGATCTTCGTAAAAAAGGCAATGCAATTGCTGATAACTCTACGGCACCATGGTGTTGGAAAGTTTATCGTACATCAATATCGATATAATGCCAGCTTACAAATTTTTTTACCCACTGGCGTGAGTTCGAAATAATTTCACAGAAATGTTCATTTGGTCACATCATCTACTTTCAATATCCAATCAGCAATGTGGATCATCATCACCATTTTATTAAGTATCATTATCATATGTTATTTCAGATGTCGATTCTATTGTTGTGGATGACCCTAAATCGTGCACTAGCCTTTCGACAGAGGACAGCCAATCAGCTTCTAACAGTGATCCATTTGACGCGGACGAGAAGGATACTTCCGAAACTAAATTTATGAATACGGAAGATATAAGAACAAAACGTGCGTTTGGTAAAACAAGTTCTAATAAAATTGAACAAAATAAGTCGGATCATCGGATGTCTCGAAGGAAAACCGATCGTCCACAGAAGCGCAAGCGGGAATCAGATGCTTATCAATCGCTCGTCTCTCATAGCAATCATGATTTGATCTCAAAGAATACAGAACCACATTGTAACCGTGTTTATTGTTCTGATCAATTAGGAATGGAAAGAAATGGTCCATTGAGCAGTGCACACTTGCCTTCAGATAAGCATGCACTAAAGAATGGTAATCTCTGTCTTAATGACCTTACCTCAGCACAGCAGCTTAACCCGGAAGATTTGTCCGTCAAACCAACTGCGTCGCATCGGACCAAAACACATGCAATCGCCGCAAATGCAGCGATATCCACTGAATTTTTAAATGGTGAATCGAATTATTTGAACGCCTCTGAAAAAGCAAATTGCCGACATTTGCCATCAAAGTTGCGCTTACCTGATGACAACCCTTTACAAATAATCGATCCAGTTTGGTTCAAGCAATGTCACGCTCCCTCTACTAGATCACTTCATTGGTTAAAGTACAACATGTTTGCTAATCGCGACACTGTTATTCGAACTAGTCGCACAACAAACTCGTCAGCCTCTAACATGTCTTCAGAAAACATTGAAAAGGATCGCTTTCCGCTCCATTCACCAGCTCTAGGTCACAAAAGCACGATTAATAAAATGCCCGATATTGGCTTTCTTATCGATGAATTCGGAACAATCCCGGCGGAATCAATAACACCGTCGGAATCGTGTGTGTTTTCTGAAAGTGATTTAAGTGCTCCTCATGCTAAAGTAGTGACAAAGCCCGAATTTTCTTTTGAAAAAAGCAATGCACTTGAAGGTTACTCTAGTTCAGGCGAACAATCCTTCCTGAGAACGCAAAATTGCAACAACATGTTTTATATTGCTAGCTCAAATCAGACCATTGGAAGTCCGTCGATCCAGTACCGCACTAATTATACAAACACGTGGTGGTATGGATCCCCTAATCCATCGTGACTACTGGATTAACAATACTGCGTCTCGCTCGGGAAAACAAATATTTTGTCTTTTTGATAAATTTGAGGTTGTGTATATTATATCGCACATACGCTTTAGTCTACATTACATTAGAAATGTGAGTGGAGAGATCACCAGACACATTTAGTAAGACAATCGGGTGTCCGTCAGCCGCAAAACACCAGCGGTTGTCGGTCATATTTTAAAACATATACGGCCACATTTTGGGACCGTTGTCATACTGTGCAATGTACTGTGATATGTGATATTATGTATGTCGGATAATTATGTTAAACTGAATACATATTGTATATCCTAAGACCAGCATTTATTAGTATCTTCTTTTATGCAAAACGGAGTATTTTTAAACCTGAAGAAAATTATGTAAACGCCTATGAAAATGATTAGTGGTTTCGAAATCATTCGGATGAATTTAGAATGAGCTTCCAGTTCTCACGTTGTTCATAACGATCGGTTCGTTAAAAAAAATCGCAACGATACACGGTCCTGAAATTAGTATAATTACATTATTAATAAACAGGAATGACTCTCGTGCAGTGTCGACATTTCCTAACCTTCGTATAGTTTTCATGATGCGTTACTGGCGAAATATAAAAGTAAATATTACCACAGTACAAACGCACACTAAACATATGGAAGCAATATTTTTTGATCTTATTCACATCATTTTCCTTCGATTAGATTTATCGAAATATGGAGATTCATGTTGATAACCCATATAGAAATATGCCGAAACCTTAATATAATCAATAAGGGCAACACTTTCAACATATTGATGCAAAAACACACAAGTATGGTTTTAGCAAATATTAAGCTAATTCTTTTATTAATAATATCAATTCAGCAAATATCAAAGTGTCATCGCTTATAACACGATATAGGTTACAGTCCAACCTGAGAACAGCGGTCAGTCAAGGGAAATGAACAAAGTGACCGTTATTGACAGATGACCGTTGTTCTCAGAGTCCACTTTTTAGATGGTTGGTCAGTTGGTAGTATTGTTAGGTCGTTACCCCACACAGTGAATTGTAAACAAAAGCTTATTGCCGATAAATTAAAATTAATATCTTATAAATTTCTTTAAATGCATTCCTATTATTAAACTTATAAGTTAATCAACGGTAATATTTTTGTTTACCCATGCAGCTCGTTCATTCTGTTAATCCGACAGTCTGGTCGTAGTTTGTTCATTGAAAGAATAACGGTCGTCTCATGTCATTGACATCACGTCCGAAAACGTATTAATAGCGCATGGCTGTTATAAACTATATGTATATAAGTTCACACAATTGAATATGAACATACGTGTTTAAAGTTANACTGGGATTTAAGTCGTCCGTTTACATATGGCGCACCAGGCAGCCACGGCACATTGACTTATTTCAAAGTGTTTTTAAGAGTTTAATGTAAAGACTCAGCCTCTGAGTATACACGCTCTGACTAATATAACGGGGCACGCACTGAATTTATTGATTTGGAAATTTGAATGTGGAAATAGTGTACCCGCTACTTATTTCTGTGTGATATAAGATAGCTTCACACTCAACATTCGGCTACCATCGCTGCAAAACGCAATGCTGGCCTTTGCAGAAGTAGACAATTATTCTTTTTGGTCTATGTATGTGCAATTTCTCAAACATTTAATTTGCCATTGATGAAGGTCAAATCTGGGTCAGACATTTAAGCCGAAAAAATATGTTGCACTACAGTAAAGGCTGTACAACGTGATCATCGCTTCAGAAATATTGAATAACAAATTAACGCTTCTATGACCAATATTCTAGTTTAAGGTTTGAACTTTGCTGAATTTAAAGAATTTATTAATTATAATCTGATATAAATATTCGTTTTTTTTTCACTTGACATATTTACATGATTGCACTTGCACACTAACTTCTTAAATAATAATGAATTGGATTTATGACTTTAGTTTTGCGGGCGGCGTAAATGCGGGATTTGTCATAAATAACTTAAGAACGAATTGCTATATTTCAATGAAACACCATGAAAAGGATATAATTTATCAATACTTTCTTTTCGGATTGCTTGTGGGGAGGATTGGAATTCAAAAAAATCGTTACTTAAACAGGAACAATGTTTTCACATAAATACGTTATTTGATTTAATATAAGGTAATCATTGTTACAGTGTTACAGCTACTAAAATGTGTGCAATCGCTACTCCATAACTAAAACATAAGCATTCATAAATGATTCGTTCAATACTAGTGCAAGCATCTGAGCGTATACAAAATTCCTACTTTAACCTTTCTTGCAAATCGTTGAACGTTTAATTGTATATACGATAATCCATACACATATCGTAAACACGTAGGCGGACAACCGGATTTAGCCAATAAAACTGCCAGTCCTAACTATGTTTCAAACAGACATTAACAACAGCTATGTTGTGCGATTTGCGAGAGACGCATATATTGTGGCCACATGTGCCCAGTGTTTCAAGACAAACTTGCATTTCATAATGCAAGTCCTTACAAGTATATTAAATGCGCATGTTATCATATTTGCATTATGAGCATCAATGCATGCTCAGGTAAAATTGGTCGTACATTTTCCGTAAATATTGACTGGTTTAACCTTAAAATTGACGGTATTAATTTAAATCACATTATGATAAAGCAATACACTTGTACGATTATCTACATATTAAACTTATTTTATCCCACTTTTACAGCGACTTCGGTTGATTAAATTTCTGCTATAATACACGGCACGAAATGACGTCATATTTTTGACAAAATGACGTCATATATCAAGCGAAAATAACAAGTTAAACTTATTTTGTTTAAATAAAAAGGTTTACTGAATAACAAGTGGGATAAATAGAATAATAGGTAAGTGTTGATTATAGATCAGGTTTATCATACTCGGCACGAAAACGAAAAAGCACTCGCCAAGGCTCGTGCTTTTTGTTTTCTAAGCCTCGCATGATAAACCTGATCTATAATCAACACTAACCTATTATTCTCTATATTCATACCAAGAATGGTAGCTGCCCACGGACAACACCCATTTCTTTTCTCTGATGGGAATACCCGACCAAGGAAGAAACGTGTGATTTTTTCCATTCTACAGAATACAGGAATGACGGCTTTTATCCGAGCATTTGCGTAAAATAAACCGGCATATGTAAACAATATACATACATGTTGTGTATGAACGTGTACTCATACAAAACCTGAATTTGAATTTGATGTTGCCACGTTGACGACCTCACTGGAACTGATTTAGAACGTTATTTATTTCTATAAATAGCCATAAACAAACAAACTTGCAAAACCGGGTTGTTTTCTCATGTCCGTCATGACACAAGTACTCCGCTATACGATGTAACGCAGGTACTTATAATTATATTTTGCCCCCTTCTGTGTGCCAAAATACTCAGAAATGCGAAGTAATAACAACAGTCATTGTTTTAAACAAGATGTTTCTTGGTTTCATTTATTAATACCAGTACAAGTTACAAGTTTTTTTTTAGAAATGTAAAAATTAGGATTCGAAATCGCAGAACATTGTACACTGACATTAAATCCAAAATACATGCAAACAAATTGCGCTACTGAAACAGATTACGCATAGTTATAAAATCAGGAGAGGCCGCGAGAGACATAGATCTTCTCTGCGCTGGTCAAATAGCTATTAGACCGTCAGATATTACTGACACAGTCTAACTAATTTCGGAGTGGGGGAAGAGTCAACCTCTGCGAGCTATTCATACAGCTTAGTGATTTGTCTTTATAACTTAATCAATTAATTGTAGGACCTGTGTATTTTTAGAACCTAGTATTAAAGTCTCCTTGAGTAACCAGTACAGCCTTTTTTTAATATCTTAAGGAGAATTGTAGATCAGTTGCCCGTTCTTGTCTAAGTCAATGGTATTGACATAGTTCCATTTATTTTACGTAAGATTTAGTAAGCATTACGCAAGTCCTCACTTTACACCTTAAATATCAGTTGAATACACACACAATAAACGTGTTTTTACCGTTAAAAACATGCAAAGTTCAAATTTTACAAATTTGCAATTTTCTAATTACGACGCTAAAACAGCGAAGTATCAAGCTTTTCGAGCTGTTCTTACGTTGTACTCATCGCTACATACAAAATAAACGTATCCTGCCAAACCAGACATGCAAATAAAATAAAGTTCAAAAATAGCAAATTTGTAAAATGTGAACTTTGCTTGTTTTAGA
>VMBQ01000253.1:0-93214 GCA_007657795.1 Dreissena rostriformis
TTAAATACTTTAATTGTTTCAGTATTATTTCAGGCGGTATATATAATGTATTTAGTTTGGTTAATACAATGCAAAGCACCTTACTGTTTTGAATTTCTGGGGCCCAACCGGGCTGGATATTCTTGAAGTAAAAGTTGTCGTACATAATAAGTAAAATCTTAAAAATATGGTCCAAAAACCTATGACAACAAAATAAAAAAGTGATAATTTAGATATGTTGCGTCTTCAGAAAACCCTCGTTATCAGTCAATTTATATTGCACGTTGATTGCTAATGATGTAACTTTGTCATTTGTGAAGTAAAAAATGCACAATTCAATATATGTGTGTGTAAACAAATATGTTTGCCAATAAATTTCTTTTCTATACTTATGCATTTTTTTATTTTTTATTTTCAATGTATGCTTATATAAATATATGGATAGGCATACTATTTACTGAAGTCGATATTTGTGAAACGCTTACAATAGTGTTATGTAGATATTGTAGGCAATGGCCATAGTGAGGACTGCAGCCAGAGCAGCGAAGATACCACCGACAAGAGCCTCCATGTTGATACCGTCGTCGTCGGCGGAATTCCCGACTTCCCGATTGGTCCTTCAACTTTGCGAAATTATACACACACTTTTTATATTTGTTATTAAAACGTATTCGATTCATACAGATCTGTGTGTATATACTATGTATAACTTTAAAATAAAAAAAATACGTACTAAAGAAATCTTTGTTTTTATACTTTTCAGTTTCAATTGAGCATCTGTAGTAATTACAATACATTTGTACATTTATTTTTTAACCGTCAGTTTAGGTACAAAAGAGTAATAATTCGGCTATATATAAGATCAGAGTTATAAGCATCGTTCAATGCCAACACATAATGCCCCGGATGACATTTGTAATTATAAACAGTGTTTATGTAGTACTAACGGAGATATGCACTTGTTGCACGCAAACCTTAACTGAAATGTCATGTTGCAAGTTAACCATAACTGCCATGGATTTGAAAACGGGTTCTAAGTTCTCCACATATGTAAAGCCATGAGTGCCGAAATTCTGCTGAAACTCAGAAAATAGCTGGCATCTCTGTTGATGCTAATGACAACATGTCTGTAAATGGTGGCAATGTGGATAGTGTCTCCATTGTGACATATATTGTTTGCTATAGATGTAAGATTGGAAATACTTTGACATTTTGTGGTGAACTGCGGCTGTGTGCATGGGTTGCTTTTGCACTTTGTGACCTTAAGATTGTATTATTAATGTATTATTATATCAATATTAAGTCAAATATAGCCAAATTTCATTAGTTATCAGAGTTTATAACTTAAGATTTTAATAAGCAACTAGAAAACACCACATATATGTGATATACAAATTTATACTGAAATCCATTGCATGACAAGAAATGGGGGGTAGGCATACTCAAAGTGAAATTTCTTTAGATAGGGACGGTAAAACTTCCTGAAATTAATTTAGTGTGTAACAAATATGTTATGCTAAATAAATATGTACAATATATGCATTTCATTCCACTACAAGTGACATTAAACGCAATTAAAGTTTCTTGTCACTGAAAGATTTGTTGTTGTTTTTGCCATTTTATCCAGATGAGTGCACATATTATTGGAGATCAAAGGCACAATTCGCTTTCTATGACACTTGTTTTATTCTGTTTCTACTAGCACAATCCAGTTAAGTACGTTTATTAAGTTAATTGTACAATATATGTATATCCCATTTACAAAAACTATATATTTTGGATATAGGGTAAATCCATAGAAAACGCCCAACCGAGTCAAGGGGTAGGTGTATTCAACCAAGTATAAAAAGTTAACCGGCTGGTAAAAAGTTTTAAAATTTTGCATTTAGTTTTGATATACAATTTACTATGTAGAAATAATAACAAATTGTGTTTCTGGAAAAGTACCCATAAGGGTCCCACTACCTTAAAGCGTTTCTTAAAAACGTCAAATCTATTAACGACAGTATTTTCTTACCTTCTTTACACGTGGCACCACGCCACCCAGCGCCGCAGCCTCGTGCACACGTGCCTGTGATCCCGTGACACGTGTCGTTATCAAGACAATGGCCGCACTCCTCCAGACACGTGTCGCCGTAGCGTCCGGCAGGGCAAACTAGCAGAAAAAAAGGGAACTCGTGTCATTATTTATATTGGGACAATGTATCAAACGAAAAGTGAAAGTAAAGTGCATTGTATTATAACGACCATTGACTTCAAATGTCTTTTTTTTTCCGTTTGTTCCTTGTTCTTTTAAGTCCAATATATTTAAAAACAAATGTTTTCGTTAATGATATGTTTAAAAAGCAACAACGATTCGGAGTTCTTATAATTAGTAAAATATCAGCTATTTTTTAGGGTTTCTCTTGGAAATTTGGTATCGTTTTTTTTGCATGACGCATAACTCTTCAAGTATTGAATGTATTCAAATACCCCACCCTTTATAATGATGGATGGTTTTAAGAGAAAAAGGCCCACTATAAGTATCACGACTCTCTTTTCAATAATTGAAGATGTATTTCTTTTGTTTAATTTTCATATGCCAAGCATAAATGTATAAGTATTTTAGGAATTATATTAAAATTCATATACATATTGATAGAAGACATTGGGAGTTAGTAGAGGGTACACGAACTCTTGTATAGAACACTGTTGATCTTTGCTTACTTTTTGTGCAGAACATAACTTCATTTTATAATGTTTATGTGTAAAGCATAACTAAAAAGTATTGAATGGATTCAACCTAAAAAAAATATTGAATTATTTCAAATGAAACTAATAATTTTAATAAAGGTATTTCAGAGAAAGTGCACAGTGAAAGTACCATAACTTTTATTTCTTTAATTTTTACATAGAAATTGCTCTTTGTTATTTTGTATGGGAACTCTACATGTATAATTCGATTAAAATTGACAATATTCAGATCAGACTTCATAGATTTACAGACAACACTTTGGAAAGTGCAGAGTTCAAGAACTCTAGCTTACACTTCATTGTTTTTTTTTTAAGTTATTGTCCTCCGTAAATTGTTGTTGGTAGTGTCAAATTACATAGTGGACTTAATTATACTGATCAAAAGTCAAAACGTATAACAAAATTAATTATTAAAGAACAATAACACACTCTTTGATATTTATGAATTTATTTCCCTCTGTTATTTTTTCTTGTTCAAAGCATAACTTATACCTATACTCTACAGTATTGGAAAATCATGTATTAATATAGATTTCTGTTTTTTAATAAATAAATAAAACGTTTATTTTTTCTCCTTCAATGAAGGCCAATATCACACTTTTGTGTGAAAACAATACTTAGGAAGCATTCGGCACCTACACTGACAGCACTTATTTTAGAAATTAGGCTTGTCTATCCTTTAACTTAACTACCGCTTGTAAAAAAATCAATACTTTGTAACACATGCTTATCTATACGAGACGTTTTTGCAAAAAAAGATTGAAGGTCATAAATGAAGAACGATCAAAAGTCGAATACTGCACTAATTGTCTTGTGCCAAAACAGCATGTACGGTATTAACCAATGTCATCCATAGCTGTAGTACATACTAAAAATGTACCGCCTTACTGCTATGCAATTGCCACAACTATTTTATAACATTTTAACATTATTTTTTGTATAAGTCTAAGATTTAATAGATGTTTTACAAGTTATCTTGTGGCGACCTTCTTTAAGCGCTGTCAGCGCTTTGATTAGTTGTTCGACGGCTACCTCAATATATATCCATTTACCAACTTGGTACACAAAGTAATAATAAATAATTATGTTAAACGTAAACCTATATTACCATACCTGGAACAATATGAAAATAGTGTTTCGCGCACAAAAACCAACAAATATAAAGCTTCGCGTGCTTTGGTTATTAAACGCAAATCTGTACAGAGTAGTATCATACCTGTGTATGCCTCGACTTCACAAACCGTCAACGGTAAAATGAGGTTCGATTTCCGCTCTATGATAAGGGACCGCGAGAACACGTGTGGGTTTACGATGACGTCGTAGACGCCATTGGTGGAAGGTTGCATGGAACTGTTGTAAAGCAACGCTGGCGCCAGACGAAGTGGGTTGTCATAAAGGAGAAAGCCGGAAAGTTCGCCTGCAACGTTTTTATCGATCTAGTAACATTTTCAAACACGGACTCATTGGTTTAAACAGTTTTTATTTAATAACCAAAATATACATGCATCAATACATTTACATATGCTGAACATGAACTACTATACTTGATAAGATTTCAGGATACATAAATTTCAACAAATTTGGCATTTGGCATTGTACTTATTCTGCACTATAAAGACCGGCCCGGCTAGCTTAGTCGGAAGATCGCTTGACTACAAATCCGAGGATCGCGGGCTCGAGCCTGGCCCGGCCAAATACCAAGTGTGATGATTGGTTATGAAATCATCTCTATGCCGTTCTCCCCCTACCTCTTATTGAAGAAGGGCAGTCGTCAATTACTGGCATAGGTATGAAAACTAAGTTCTAGTAAAAAAGCTAACTCAGAAAAAGTGCGAATTGGTTAATTGATTACCGAAATATGACTGACATACTGTTGGAGAAGGCGAACAATATTCTTAACTTAATTTAAATTAAACACGATATATATTTTTATGTAAGGAAAATAATTTGAGAATATACCTTCAAACCCTATCTTGCCGTAAATGACCACGCGTCCAATTTCGAAAACCCCGCCCAGATTCACAGTGATAGTATTTGTTGTCTGCGCGTCCGTGGAGCAACAGCACGTGGAGGCTGTCGTCTGGTTGGTGCATCCGTCGGTCGCAAAATATCCGCCTTCTCCACCACTCAACGTAACCGTCTTGTTAAATAACAAGTTCGCCCCTGTTAACAATGATTTCGTCTATACATTTAAGCTTAATTTGTTGCACTTTGGTCGTATTTTGCTTGAATTGGTTATGTGAGACTTTTTCGATTGTTGTTTAAAATCAACCTTAATTTATATTTGAACACCTAAGGTAAATCGGTAAAATTTTCAAATTGCACCATAACCGTTTTTTTTTCTTTTAAAAAGCAATTCTTAAAGAGGTAGCATCAACGATAATCTAAATGATAATGCGACTCAAAGTCTGAGAAAACCTAAATAAGACTCTGGTATTGATTTAAACGTTTCAATTTAAAGTGATTCAGTTCAATGACCAACCTCAACCAGCATGACGACATGAACTCTTTTTAGGTGTGCATTCTTTTTTATTTTAGACACATATAATACCGGTAATTTTAGAATTATCATTTTTGATAGGTAAAACCACTAATAAAATCGACAAGCTCGATTTTCAGAACATTAATATTTTTGCATAATTGCAATACATTCACATATTATTGAAAACGCTGTGCAAATCTTAACTACTTATACAGTACTGCTGCTGCTTCTGCTTCTTCTGCTACTGCTACTGCTACTGCCACTGCCACTACCACTACCACTGCCACTACCACTACCCACTGCAACTATCACTACCACTACCCACTACCACTACCACTTCCCATTGCCACTGCCACTGTCACTGCAACTACCACCACCACTACCACCACCACCCCACTACTACAAATAACAATAATGATAATAAAAATAATAATAGGTGTATCCAGTTCTGTTAAAAAGTTATTTCGTATATTGAGATGATAAATACTAAAAGTAAATTTCGACTTCATTGTTTCGAAATACTTAGTCGTTAGTACGAGATAAAAAATAAATATACTTGAGAATTTCATCTTAGTTCAACAATCTAATTCTCTTACTCTGTAAGCAGAGATTCCCCTGCCAGCCGTCCTGACACCCCGCGGGACACGCCCCGGTCTCCTTGTGACATGCAGCCCAATCCAAACAGAAGCCACACCTCCAAGAGCACGTAGGGCCGTATGTACCGTCGTCACAGGTTACATTGGTTACATCATTGAACGCACTCAGTTGTGTGGCAGATTCCCCACGAGCAACGTTTACAGCTGAAATTCAATTGAATACATTATTATTTTTAGCCCCATTAACACTCAAAATCAACGAATATTTCGTAAAATATTTCGTTAAATAAAGTCAACCCATACAAAATCAGTGTTCCTTATAGCAATAGCCAAAATTTAAACGCTACATGTGGTCTTGTAACATAGATTTAACAATATAAAAATGCTCTTTTTTGTGCTATAAAATTATCAACACATATTCATATACCAATGCAGTGTTCGTGTGTCGTATGAATATATATCGTTGCGGGCAATTAAAATGGAATATATTGTACCACGCCGATAGTGTTGATTGCAATGATGATGGTCATGGTGAAGAATAGAGGAGGTCGGTGACATAATGGATGATACTTACGAGACACCGTGAATAATTATGTTATACTACATTTATATACAGCGTTTTGCTATTAGGTCTCAAATATAGCTTTTATAATAAGGCCTCAAGCATAAACTTTTGAAACAAAAATCTTAAATATAAACTTCTGTAATAAGGTTTTTAATATATACTTTACGAATAAGGGGTTAGATTTTAAACTGTGTAACTCTTCAATTTTAAACGATGCGCAAACATTGAAAAAACATTAACATTTTCTGTTACTAAATGCATTTAAAATAATTATTTGAGGAAAAAAAAACACACACAAAAAAACACAGCAACATGTATTGTACAAATGAGCCGGTCTCTGTGCAGTCCACACATATGTTAATCATGGAACCTTTCTATTAAACAAATTATTTTTAAACCGAAAATCCAGTCTAGGAGGAAAATCTAGGACGATACTTAACGCACATGCATAACGCCTGATTTTCAAAAAACTCGGATCAAATTTATTATTTTCAAACCTAACAATTAATTGCCATTTTATAATAAACTTACTTTTGGCCGAATGTACAAAAGTCCATAGAGAAAAGAAATAAATTATAAAAGACATAATATCACAAATTAATTTCCGCTTGGTAAACATTTTCCTTTGCGTTGACAAGCAGTATTATATTCGAAATGTCAACGTTTCTTAATAGGCAAAACTTTATCTGAGGGCGGGGTTTGGGGAGGAAATATGTGTCGTTGGCAGATTGTAATTTATTGTTGTTGTCGGAATAGTTAAACTTGTCAGAAACAAACAGAATTATCAGTAATTCATAATTAAGAAATCAGAATTCTGAATAATATTAGAATTATCAGTAACATTAAAAGTATTATCTGAGGTATTAAATATTAACTAAACACTTGCCACGTCAAGTATGCACGGGCCCATTTACATTTGCGATCGCGTGATCGTTATTTGCATGGGAAGTGGGACCCAAGTCTGCGATGATACTGACACCCATGCTTAGTTTATTACCAAAGTAATCATATGTGGTTAATAAAATAATGTCATAACCATGGTAATAAAAATTGCTAAACACAATTTGAAGTTGGATAAGTGGTGATGAATTTATATTGGTGAATTTTATTGTTAAGGTAAGTAGACATAATGACAGATAACTGGTACTTCAAGTGCGTGAGCTTTTACGTTGATCATTATACAAGAAACCAACTCAGCACGAAGCTGGTGGAGAGGCTCATTTGAGTCGCGTTCTGAGAAAACTGGGCATAATGCTTGTGCGTAAAGTGTCGTCCCAGATTAGCCTGTGCAGTCCGCACAGGCTAATCTGGGATGACAATTTACGCACATGCATTATGCCCAGTTTTCTCAGAAAGCGACACATTTTCAAGACAGTTTCAGTGGCCCTTGAAATTTACATTTGTATGTACATGTATTACACGCGACTCACAGTGTGTTGCAATATCCCCTGTTCTATTGCCATGACTGAACTTATTTTCAAAACAACAACACCCCTCTTATCAGAACGAAAAAGATAGATGATGCAAGTAAGATCTTTATTGATTGGGATAACAAATAAGAGTCGTACCAGAACAAGTGATAATTCACGAATAATCGTTTGACGTAATTAAATAATATTGATTAGTTAACAGTTAACCCAAACCGTTATTAATGATATACATGTGTGAACCGCGATTCTCACTAAAACATATGTCACGGTTCGTGTCGGAAGCCCGTGGGATACATACGGCAGATTGTTGCGCTGTTCTTGCACGACGTAAATGACAACCTCAATGATCGAGTCGTCATTACTCGAGTAGATATAACATGCATATGTATAAACTAAATTACATAGGCGTTGGTCAAGTTCTCACTACTTGTGTAAATATAAGGTTCATAAATATACACTCAATTACAAAGGCAATTATCAAGTCGCCACTATTTTTGTACAAACAAAATACATTATTATATACTAAATAACACCGGCATTAATTAAGTCGTCATTATGTGTGCATATATAAGATACATAATTATATAGTAAATAAAACCGGCGATTATCAATACGTAATTATGTGTGTATATTTAAGATAGATATGTATATACTAAATAACACAGGTAATATTCATGACGTCATTATTTGTGTATATGAAGTGCACTGAAACAAAACCGGTTGACTGCGTTTTAGAAAATTCAAAACCAAGGACCGACGTGCGCCTCGTATATGAACGTTCTAATGTTATCAATGTGCTATCTTTCAGATATGATTCTAAGAATTACAGCATTAAGTTCATCAATGAATGACTAAACAAGATTACGTTTTAGTAACTCGAATGAAGCTGATAGACGTGACATCAAAATTAAAAACGGGTAAAGATTGGAATATGTGTACTTCCCAATTTGCATTTCAAGAAGGAATTTGTATTTTTAATAAGTTTTTGTGCAATAAAGAACTCAAGCCAGACAAACGTTACGTTTGCAATTTCTCCAAACACGATGCCGTCGCAAGAAAAGGGTTTAAATATAAGTGATCGTACAGAAAGCTGATACGTAACAACAGCCAAATGTTCTACGTGAAATATTTTGGAAGAAACTTTCACTGAATGGAAAACAATACCCATTCAATTACTTTGTGTTGGACAAGTAGGACACATCCTTTCAATGAAAGTTTTGCTCCGAATGAAACTACGTAGGCAGCCAACGTTGACGTTTTTATTGTTCTTGGTAGAGACTGACACGGTCGTACTTTTGTAGTTGTTGCCAAGATATTGGGTGTATTCCACTTTCAAGTCACAAAGTTACACGCAACGTGACGTCTAAGCTGCATTTATGTTTCGTGGTGTATTTAACCATGCCATATTCGTCTTTGATAAATTAGTTGCCGCTGTATTGATAATGTATATGTCCACGTTCACCATATATGAAATCGTTTTGAGTGCATCTTGTTACGTCAATTATTTGTTTACAATATTGCAAATAAATCCTTTCAATCATTAAACCTTTGAAAAAAAACACACATATCTCTTCCATAATTAAGAATTGGATTAATAAGTGAATTACACAAATAGAGATTATGACCAACTGGAATGTCTGTAAATGTGTATAAATAGTTTTCAGTTTAAAAAATAGTGGCTGCCAAACAAAGGTGTTTTCTGCGTCCCTAAATGAACCACAAGTTGTAAATACCATTCCAAGATAATTGAATCGGTTAACACTATCTCTGGTTTTATTGTTTTATTGTATTTTATTAAAATATATTGGTAAAGGTGCGACCGCCTTTGCGAAAAATCATAAGATTAGACTTGTCTATATTTACCACAAGTTTCAATTTGTGACGTTTATCGTAAAATTGATATTGTAAAAAAAAATGCACGTTTACACAACAAAGAAGCAACAACGTCACAAACACGCCTATAAGAAACCCCTTTCTTGTGTATACCCGAGGGGAAAATATGTGTTAATCGCACGCTCTATCGGGACGCCAAGTTAGGATATATATTAACATAATTAAATATTGGATTACACTTTTAAAAACATCAGATAATAAATTTGTCAAAAACAATTATTTGACTTTATTTAATGATATTAATGAGTATCCACACAATAAAAAGTATGCCCATTATTAAGAACTCCTTAGTAATTAGGGATTTTATGATACTTGGCTTTTCCAAGATGTTCGAAATGAATATATGTAGACATCAGCCGTATGCAAAGATTGAGCGACACGTTTGTTCAGAATTGAAATGAGGGACTTCAAATTTCTGCTAGGTCACATTTTTATAAATATATCGCTGTTTTTCAATCTAAATCGTACCTGAATATATGTCACGTTGAAAAGTTTCGATTAAGTTAATCAGAATAACGTATGTTATCACATAGACCAAATATTGAAACAGGCAGATGGACTAGACCTACATCAATTACATTAGATCAAAGAAAGTATATTATTTGTAATACACTAGAAGATGAGTTTCATTTTATTCTTTAACATAAATAATGTTTATGGAACTGAGATTGCAATATATTCCGTTGTATTACAGACAATGACAACATATGTACAAAGCTATCCAGCTGATTACATCAAATAATGAACTAATGAAAACATTTGGGCTGTTATATTTATCACTCTTTTCAGGTTCGATCGCATACTACTTGTGTACCGCATATTTCTGGTAAATACTTTATTTTTGTTTTTATGTACCGCAAATTGATTGTTGTTACTTGCAAATTATATAGAGGGACCAAACGCAGTATTTATTAATTGTTTGTCATCTTAAAACACATTTAATATGAATTATACTTTAACAACTACGTGACGTGCATCATTATTTTTTATTTTTTTTATATATTTTTTATATTATGTTATGATATGTTGTTTAGTAAGCCTTAAAACTTTTTATTTGTTCGTTTCGGACAGACACGAGGCGTTAATGCACTACAGTCAAAATGGCTGTGATTATTATAGACAGACAGACAGACAGACAGTAAGTTTATTTGAGTCTCACTTTTATACATTCATGGTATATAAAACATAGAGCCAAATTAAACAAGTTCGTGTATAAAACCACTCTAAAAGAGTTACGAGAGACTATAGAATGTATGAACCTATGTCATATAAGATGATATTACTAAACAATAAAAGGATAGGTAAAATAATAAATAAAATATTAATCTACGTTTGTATGTACAACATATACACAAATATATCTATGCATATGAATATATAATATTTACAACATCATAATAACAAAATTCAATATTAATTATTTATACATGTAATTACGTCTTAATCTTAGTATTTCATGACAGGTTTTGGCACTATATTTTACCATATTTTCATCGGATAGTAGGAATGAAATCTTATCAGGCACTGAAAATGAACTGAAATCATTATTGATGGATGTCGCTTTTAAAACNATTGAAATACTCCACTTTCAAGTTATTACATTGAAATACTCCACTTTCAAGTTATTACATTGAAATACTCCACTTTCAAGTTATTACATTGAAATACTCCACTTTCAAGTTATTACATTGAAATACTCCACTTTCAAGTTATTACATTGAAATACTCCACTTTCAAGTTATTACATTGAAATACTCCACTTTCAAGTTATTACATTGAAATACTCCACTTTCAAGTTATTACATTGAAATACTCCACTTTCAAGTTATTACATTGAAATACTCCACTTTCAAGTTATTACATTGAAATACTCCACTTTCAAGTTATTACATTGAAATACTCCACTTTCAAGTTATTACATTGAAATACTCCACTTTCAAGTTATTACATTGAAATACTCCACTTTCAAGTTATTACATTGAAATACTCCACTTTCAAGTTATTACATTGAAATACTCCACTTTCAAGTTATTACATTGAAATACTCCACTTTCAAGTTATTACATTGAAATACTCCACTTTCAAGTTATTACATTGAAATACTCCACTTTCAAGTTATTACATTGAAATACTCCACTTTCAAGTTATTACATTGAAATACTCCACTTTCAAGTTATTACATTGAAATACTCCACTTTCAAGTTATTACATTGAAATACTCCACTTTCAAGTTATTACATTGAAATACTCCACTTTCAAGTTATTACATTGAAATACTCCACTTTCAAGTTATTACATTGAAATACTCCACTTTCAAGTGTTTGTCCATATTGAATTCCGAGACTTGTTTTGCTTTTCATTTGGTTAAATTAAATGTTACTTTTTATCCTAAACTGTCATACAAATTATAAAACATAATACTTCACTTTCAATTATTTGTACATAGCAAATTCCGATGCTAGTTTTGCTTTTTATTTGGTTAATATTACTATTTTGCTAAATATAAATTGTACATGCAAATGTATTATATATGTATATTCATATGTTTTCTATTTGTAAACGCTGGTGTAAAACTGTTCACTTGAGCTTTTGGCCTTCTGGATATTATTTGAAATAAACTAATGCATATATACACTTATTAAATTGAATTATTCAATTACCTTACTATGAATAGTAAAAAAATTACTTTACTATTTTTGTGATATGGATTTGAAAAAGCGGGAATGCACAAACGGAGTGCCGATTTCGCTTTTCTTTTTTTCTGTCATGCCAAAGACCGCTTGGTATTTTGCTCACGATCGATTTCACGAGCCGTCATTCACTGAAAATGACTTCATTAGCAACATAAAAAAATGGCTGCCGCGAAACGCACGCTTACAGCTCTAGCGGAATGTTTTTTTTTAATAAGATTGTCATATTCATAAAAATATTGACAAAATATAACATATATCTATGACATGTCAATTATACATCACTTATGTTGTTGGTATATAACTATTACGCGTTACGCCTTTTTTATTTCTTATATACTCATTATCCGATAAGCATGAACGTAACATGCACAGATGACATCACATAAGGTACGTAATAAATTCGCATATTTGGTTAAGTCATATCGTCACATCTTCGGGGCAATGGCTGAAGCGCTCCGGAAAATACTGCTTAAGGTGTGCCAATACGAGCCATTTGCACACCGACGCCGAGTAATTACCTATATTTATAATGAGTATCCATAGTAAAACATAATGTATTTTTGCTATTTTAGTGATTATCAATAATACAATTTCCATGTAAAGTGTAAAACGTTTACCTCTTACACACCAAAATCATGATGTTCAACAAGTTTGTGTGTATGTGTGTGTGTGCAACCGTGTGTGCGCGTATGTGTGCGTTCCTGTGTGTTTTCGTGCATGCGAATGTGACCATACGTGTCCGGCTCATTTCGTTTTTTTGAGATTTCGAAATAAATTTATACAAATGATCTTCAAATTAAGACGCATAGGGTGCAACAAAAATGTCGCTCACTTCCAGGTCACAATGGGCTTTTGGATTTCTTGTATATTCCTTATATGTATATAGTGAAAGTATGTGTTCGTGTAACTTTGTCGTGCAAAGGGATATTTTGAAATACATTGTGCATGCATTCGTATGTGACCTTTGTCGTGCATTATTTGATTTTCTAATACATTGGCACAGATTATCCTATGTTGTTTGCTCGAATGTCAAGGTGACAGTTGAAGCTTGAATTTGTGAGGTGACAGTGGAAGCCTGAAGTTGTGCTTATAAGGAAATATTGATTGCAGATCTTGAATTGAACTTTAAGGTCTATTTCTTTGTAATGGATTGGCAAAACGTCATCACTTCAAGACGGCATATTAAAGGCATCAACACTATTGCTTGCTATAAGATCAGTGTTATTGTTTTTTAAATATATTTCATGTATACCGTGACAGTTAAACAGGACAAGTACATTCATTATAAGCCAACGGTTTCACAATATTTGTCTCATACAACACTCTTTTCTTGTAATCAGTGATACATAGATTGGTAATCCTTGTATTTCTGACACATTCCTGGTATGCTTGGAAATGTCAGGTTAAGGTTCGAAATTCAGTGTAAAGTTTACTTTCAAAATTATGCAATTTCATTATGCATAGTTACTGATCAAGGTCAATAACTATGGCCATCAATTTAGCTGAAATATGCCACTAATTGTAACTTGCAAATTCAGAACAACGTTTTTCTTCGAAATGCTATCTATAGCACACATGCTGCTATAGGCCTTGTAATCGTTTGCAGTAAAACAGTTAGGGCAACGTCAATGTAGCTAAAAATAAACGTTTACGTTCGCGCTCAATAATTTCAGTAAGGGATAATGTGTTGAAATTGTTGTGTAGTTTACATGCTGATCTAGCGTATAATAGCATGAGGGACAAGTTTGGTCAATAACAAGGTCACTGTTGGTAAAACTATATAAAATGTTTTCGATCAACATAGTTTCCTTTTAACTAGAGTATAGATAGTGGTATTTCGCGTCATGTTGCGTTGAGGTAGCTTATCGTAGACGTACCTAAAATCGCCGTAAACCTTGGTTCGCCGTATTCACAAGTTTTGTTTTGATCACGCGATATTTCCGCGCATGCGCGAGATGTGACGTCACAGGGTTGTGGGAAAGTTATACGCACGGAAGGAAACTGTCAAACTCGACAAATTGCGATTTAAACAGGTATTTCACAAGTAATTAAAAATTTAATCGATAAAACGCTTTTTTTTTAAAAATAATTCCCCAAATGAATATTATTGAAAAACCAAACAAATCACACAAAATTTCTTTTTTAAACCTTGTAACATTTACCGTCTGTTCTTTTTACATTTCGCAATGAAGATCACGTGACCGTAGTATTTCGTAGTAAGGCCAAACTATTTTTATGGATGGTTTTTCTGACCCATGTTCCGATTGATAAATTTGAAGATGCATTTTTTTTTCATTTTTACATCAGGCACATTCCACACCTGTGAAGAAACATTATAGGGTTTATTCACCAAGTGCCCGCACAAATGCTTATAGGATGGTGAAAGAGGAAGGCCTAACTGTCTACAGGGCTAGTTTAATGTTTAATGTACCAGAAAGAATTCTAAGAGACGGGTTTATTGGAAGAGTTGATCCTGACTTGTGTGTTATAGGCAAACTTCCATTACTTGACCAGTTTGAAGAAGCTAAACTTGTCAATCATTTCAAGAGGATGGCTGACCTAGGTTATGGCTATACCCAGCAAGAATGCATCGATGTTGCAAGTGAGTTTGCTGTTCAGCTGGGGAAGCGCACCAAAGATAAACCTCTGTCTATGAAATGGATGAAAGGATTNCGGTTTCAAACCGAAAAGCAAGCAGCATGTTTATCACTTACCTTTGTTAAGTGGGCACAGTGTGATGGGATTCGCAATGTGTGTGTTACTTTTGGATTATAAACTACGAGGATGCTTACTTTGACGTTCATTTTTGTGTGGAATATAAGTTTAAAGGATTAACTTCATGATACAAGTTAGTTTATTGCTTCTTACTTTAGTTTTTGTTTTGCAATTTATGATTCTTTGTGACTACGGCAATCCATGGTTAATCGAGGATATATGCAGACCTTGCATGCAAATTTAATTAAATTACATAAATTGGTAAACAATTTAAACTACAGTTCATTGGCATGGTCATGTTTTTCGTTTTAATTTATAACTTTTCATATTTAAGTGAATATATACTTAAAAACTACCGGTACTACATATATTACTATTAAACAATAAATATGTCTTTGTGGTCATAATATCAGGTGAGAGACAGAAAATATACATTAAACTATCAACGCTGAGAAATAGTCGAGAATGCTATCTTGGCACAATGAACGCTATAATTTTACTCGTGGAATGTTAGAACCGGGATCAAATTCTCACAAACCATGGTATCAAATCGCACTAGAGCAACATGTGGGGCATGGCCAAATTTGACCACAGGGATTTGTTTGAGAGAGAACCATGATATAAATGTTAGATACCCAATATTGAACATTGTATTGTTGGTTTCAGATCAAATTATTAACAAATTATTTTCATATATATAGGATCTGACATGAGTTGTCATTTCATACCATATTTTATTAAATGAGTTCAGGAATGTTGTTAGTAAACGAGCCTTTGGCGAGCTTACTAACGAATTTCCTGGACGAGTTTAATAAAATATGGTATAATATGATAACGAGTGTATTTTTTTTTATATCACATGCTTTTAAACTAAATTAAATACATCTTATTTGACCAAACAAGTGCTGATACATCTAAAAGTTGTTTACTATCGTGACGTCATTTCATGTTGACGACGTCATTTCACCAAAATAAAGCCATGCGATTGGTTAGTTATTGATTCTGTAGGCAATGGAAACGCTTAAAAATGTTGTATTACACATGAGTCATATAAAAAATACGTAATGTCTGTATTACATTGAAAACATGGTATAGCATGTGATAAATTATTATAGACCTCTCCCTTCTAAAATGATCTTTTCAAAAGGTATTGAAATATGGAATAACATCGTACATTCTTTGGAAAACAATTGATGAATAATGCTTGGACTTTTGTTCATTATGTGTACTGGCACTTTCTAATATTTAAACTTAATGCCTAAATATCAAAGACTGAACTCAATTATAATATGTTCCCATGTTTTTCAATGTGACTGATGGCTGCATTCATGCTGGAATCAATGATGATAGCTGTCATTAATTCCGTTAGATCCCGTAGACTTCTTTGATCTGTCAACCATGTGATTGATTCAAGAACACCATCAGCAGCATTGTGGAATAATGATTTTCAATTATAACGTTGCCATGGCTGTTAATAACTGTTGTGGTATAATTGACATTTTGTTATCAAGCATCAGTTGATCACTAATGTTCATCTGTCTATGCACTGGCTAATGCAGTTATAAATCTGATGGGTTATAATAATTTTAATGTGGGTGTTAACATCAAATATAATCATGCCTTAAGTTTCATTATGCAAAGCGAATTATTCGTATTCAAAGATTTGAAAATAACATATATTTAATGAGATACAAATTGCTCTTTTATGTGGTACAATAAATTCCATTTTAATTTCCCGCAACGATAACGTTTATCAATTAATGATCGAACATACCGCGTAAATAATTATTTTCATTAGCACGGTAATTGTAAAATCTCTTCCTTCAGGCGTAACATAACTAATAAGTGAGCTTAGCTCATTGGGAAGCGGACAACTACAATTCTAAAGTCGACTTTGATCTTGAAATTATAAATCAATTAGTATCAGTCCATCGTTATTGATTAGTAACGGGCTTTGAGATTAAAGTCGTACACAGTTTTATTTAACCTGTACTTGCTAACAGATAACGATCATATTCAAACATGCAACTGAGGTTTTAAGTTCTTGTTTTTATACTGACAGAGATGATAGTAATGTATGATGTTGCTTAAAAATATTATAGTTATTTTGACAGAAGAAAGCAATTACCGTAATGCGGTGATACAAATTTGACATTAACTAAAAAAAATGAAGTTAAAAATGGAGACATCAGTTAAATTAGTTTCAAACTAAAGACAAACAGTTAAATGATACTGAAATCATTTACGATAGAACACGTGGAGGAGCAACGTCAATGTTGAGAGAGAGAGATTTTTCTTGTTCCAAAAGAATGCAAAATTAAAACAGTTAATTTTTAAAACATATCAAAATAAAGAAAACAATTCATTAAGCATGAAGGATCCTATTTTATTAGATAGCAATCACCAAATCTAGAAAGACAATGAATTTGAGGCATATCCTGTTAATAACAGTGCTTGTTGGATTCGCAACTTGCGATACAGAGTCGCTAGTTGAAATATTTGACTGCAACAACACGAGCTCCGACACAAACATCACAATCGGCGTGGTGATGGAGCGGTCGACTTCGCTGGACATTACGTTTATTATTAATAGGACTTATGGAATCGTGGAACTTGGTTTTAACCGGACTTGCGAAATGTTACAGGGAATTTCTAATGTGGTAAGAACTTGCTTGAAATAAATATACCCACAAACTGGTGTCATTTTTTTTTAGTTTTTTGGCTTCTACGATCGCCTTTTATGTGTCGTGCCTTTTGCAAGGTTCTTCGTTAATATTAACATTACGAAAAATCCTTTAAACGATTTTTGTTGTAAACTGTGTCATGCGATGCCATCGAAAGCTAGGACACGTAGGCAACTCGGTGTAAAAAGTAGTGTACACTCTTAACGTTGAATTTGTTGCTTACTAATTTGCAAAACAAATTAGGCCCTTTGTTATTATTATATCACATTATATATTTAATTAAAAATATAAGATTTCACTTAATTGAATGGCTTTATTCATGAATAAAATTCAATAAACATTCAATACATGATTTGACACCTATACAAATCGAGCGCAATCAGCATTATTTAGTTCCAGCATTTGATGCAGAGTAAGTTGGTTCCTCTTTCTGAGTTTCTTATTTCTCAATCGAATAATGAATTAGGAACCGTTCCTTATTCCTTAGTCAAGCCTAACATATTCAATATAAAGTTTTGAAGAAAAAGAATAATATATTTTTTAAAGCCCCTATAACGCCCAGAATCAACGAATATTTTGTAAAAAAGTTCGTAATATAAAGTTTACACATAAACAATCAGTGTTCATTATAGCAATAGCAAAATTTCAACGCTAGCTGTGCTCTGGTAACATGGATTGAACAAGATACAAAATGCCCTTTTTTATTGTTTGTGGTACAATTTATTCAACACTTGTTCATGTACCAATTTAGTGTTCGTGTGTCGTATGAATAGATATCGTTGCGGGAAATATTTAACTCGTAAACTGGCACTCGTGAAGTCTATAAGCATTACATTAAACGCTCCACTGCTTCTTATATTTGCATTAAGTTTTATTCATGCACGTTATGCACGATTTTATTAAAGCCTTAAGCGTATAGATCTACTTAGTAAGTCTGCTTCATTCGATTAAATTGCTTCAAGTACGGAAAAAAATCAGTGTAACGTTGTTTTTGTATATATTCATGCATAAAGGTCAGAGCTAGATTAATATTGGCGAGCTTTACAACTTTATTTAAGATTTTCCTTTAAGACTTTGTGAATGTCAGTCATAGTTTTTCTATAACCCGTCACATTTTTGAACACGTATCTTTTCACAGAGAATGGTTATAATGCCTTGTGATGTGCCTTCATGTGTGGCGCTTAAGTGGGGCGCTCTAGCGGCCGAGATGCGCTACACGTACAACCCGCACGTAATCATCGGGCCTGGTAAGATTGCTTGAATAACTCGAATGTCACTGCAATATAGAGCATGCATAAACGTGCATGTTAGTTCATACACATACAGCAGTTAAAAATTAGTACGTAGAAAATCAACCCACAACAATTTCCATTTGGTGCAAGGAAAATAAGGAAATAACATGTACATTCCAAACTAAGAACAACGGCCAGTCAAGGGAAATGACCAAAGTGACCGTTGTAGACAGGTGGCCGTTGTTCTAAGATGACCACTTTTAAGATTGTTGGTCAATTGGTAGTATTGCTAGGTTACCCCACCCAGTCGTTTCGTTAACATATTAATTTAAACAAAGGCTTATTGCCGATAAATAAGTATGACATAAATTATTTCTAGTGAATACTACAAATTAATATCTTATAAATTGATTTAAATTCATACCTTTTCTTAAACGGATGAGTTTATCAACGATAATAATATTGTTTACTCATGCATCTCTTTACTTCAGTAAATCCGACATTTCGTAGTACGTTCATTGGAAGATATTTTTACCAATGACGTCACGTCCGCAAAAGTAATAGCGCGTCGCTGTTATAAACCAAAAGTATGGCATAACGTTATCGTTCTCATGCAAATAATTCAAAAGTTAAAATATTTATTAGTACACATACATCACAAAAACATCATTTATATTAAACACATCGAAGCGCAATTTATCTTAAAATCATGGTCATACATTGGTTTTTGGGACTTTCCGATAACCAGCTTCTCCCCTGGAAATTGAAAATGGCATTTGGACAGACGTTTTACGTGACAAAATATCCGCTTCCATAAATGCTGAAAGTTTGCTACAAAAGTTGCAATTCGATGCCCGTTGTGCCACAATATACGATCACTAATCCTTGTATCACCTTCTTATAATAACACACGCTAGCTAAGTGTTATTGTTCACACCTTATCAGCGATAAAGTTCTATTGATTTTGTTAAGCGCTATTACTATGGCGTTATGACTGGGCCGCTAATTTCTACTTATACACATTGTTATTGTTACTTGCACATATTTTATGAAATCAGAAATTAAATCGTCGCCAAGTCGTTATTCGTTTACTCGCAGCGGGCCGCTTTTATCATATCAAAGGGCCGTTATGGACAATTGACCGTTATTCCCAAGTGTAATATAGAGTGATTTTTGTCGGGGGGAGTCCAGACTGACCGTTGTCTGTAGTTGACCGTTATTTTGAGTTGACCGTTAGGTCAGTTTTGATTGTTTTTGCATTTCTCATATTATTTTATTTGTTGAGCGTATGAACATTTAAATATATAGAACGCTATACCATCTTCACTAGCAGTTTCATAAGGGAACAGTTACTTAATGCACGTGCGTCAGGTATCGTCCAAGTGATCACACGTAGCGAAAATCTACGCACGGACATACAACCCGATTTCACAGACACGCTTGACACGCTCACATTTATATACACAGGCTGCAGCCCCTCCGTTTCGACCGTATCCCGCATGGCGGTAGCCTGGAACCTGCCCCACATCACTCACGCCGGTTGGGACGAGGAGCTTGGAAACAAGAAGGAATTCTCCCTTCTCACCCGGATGGCATACACCATGACAAGCTTCGCCCGCTTCTACATCGAGGTAGGTCATTCCAGGAGCCGTGTCTTCTACTATTGCAGCACAGTTGTAGTTGCAAGTGACAGTTGCATTTTTTTCTTTTCCCTCCTCTTCATTATGTTGGGAAATAAAAAGTCATTTTGTTTTGGCAAAACATTGGTGTATTGCATTTTCGTTTCTTGTCGCATTAGATCAGCAGTGACGGAAGGTAGCGCCGAGAGTGGAGTTTTATTTATTTTTGGAAACTGAAAATTTTTAAAATAGCGGAAAGTGTTAAATAGATTTGAATGAGCGGTCTGCATGGGTTTATCCGGAATTAAAGTTCATGCTGTAAAATTTAGCCCTTTTGCTCAGAAATACGCTCATTTTCTATTGTGTGCAAAATATACAGAATACTAGGGTACTGTCCTATCTTTGTGTAATATTCTCCAGTGACCAATTATCGGTGTATTAAGAAAACGAGTAACATAATTTCCGAAGTAATGCAAACAATGCAACAAAAACGATTTACCTTCAAAGAATTATGTAATTCCCGTGAAATACATGCCAAATGTGTTTATTTACAGCATGTTTAACTACTCAAAGCCGATAGTTCCATACACACTGCAATAGCATTCACTATTTGCATAATTGACCTATTTACGTTGACGTTACATCGAAAAGGAGAGTACTCCATTGCAATAGGCATTCGGCCAACTTAACTTAAACATTTGATTCATTGATAATATTTAATATACACTTACACTTTTTATAACTCCAATTTACAATTTAACAATTTTTTGTTCTATTGGTCATTCTTCTTTTGAGCAACATGGTCACATAAAAGTAAATACATTTGTGCATATTAATTACTATTTAAAGATTTGTTGAAATAAACGTCCAATCGGGACGAGAGTATTCCCACTGTACATGCGTATATCACCTGACGCGATGTGTGCGCACAGTTCTTATGCTAGAATCTACGATGATGTCATGTAACATTTTCTGAAAATCTGGAGAAAGTGAAAGTAATTATTTTGAAAATAAATCAAATAAATTAAAGTGTAATGTTAACACTAGTGCAGTCGCCTGTTTCGCTTTGCAATTTATGTGGAAATTTAATTAAGATGACCAATAAAATGTATGTATCAATTTGGATTATTTTAGTTCAAATATGATTTTGAAATGCAATTACAGTAAACCTGTTTATTCCTCACTTTTGTAGTATTTGTCTTTATTTTCAATCGTCGTATTGGTAGCAAAACAAATATTCGGAGCGCAAGCGTGTGGCGTCATCACGAAGGCTCGTTCTTAATGTAAACAAAATAACCGATAATAGGTCATCGTACGATACATCAGGTGAGGCTTAGAATAAAATAACGGCGAGGCTTTCCGAGCCGTTTTTTGTTTGTGCCAAGTCTGATAAATCACAACAAGATATGGCAGTAACCGTTTTGTTTCTTTTTACAATGCCTGTTCGTCCCCAGCTTTAAAGAAATAATTAACTATACTCGCTTCTACTCTGCATTTATTTTTTTTATTTTTTTTTTACCTTTGACCTTGAAGGATGANTATATGTTGTATGACGTTTGCGATGTTTTATATCTTGGTAACAAATATTCTTTGTTTGTTGAAACTGATTTATTTTTGCAGGAAATAAAGACATTATCGTTGATTGAGTGATATGTCAAAACTTCAAACATTGAGAGATATAAACGCTTACTTAGCTTGTAAAACAAATTATATCGGGCGCTTTTGTATCAGGTCGATATCAGCGAAAAGGTATGACATATATAGCGTAGTAGGTTGCTGACCTTTCGTTTTGTAGTATATGAGGTAAGGCTTAGAATAAAATAACGGTGATGATTGCCGTTCGTATTCGGCAAATACATGTACTAAATAATAAACATAATACTTTAAATCATTGAGTTACATGTACTTGCTTTTTTGGAGTTTATTGTGACCCACATGTTATATTAACGCTGGATATTGTAAAGGTATGATCTTGGGTTTTCATAATCCCGACCGTAAAGTTATGTGTTGCGTTTCGCACTTTTTGTAGGTGTTCAAGTATTTCGGGTGGTCAGACATAGCCAATATATATGACGCAAACGATTACCGCCCTAATCTGATTGGAACCAGTTTTAAGGTATAATATTCGCATTTCTTATTTTCCTTTTAGTTAAAAATTGTAGAACAGAAATTACGGATATCACTTGATTGTTATTCTTTACGATCGGGATATTCCAAAAATTTGCACTGACTTGTTGGTTAAAGCACTTGTTACGGTATCGTTAAACATATACATACAGACATATGTTCACTCAATAAATTGATAAGACATGCCGAAATAAACATAACAAAATATGATATCTAGTACCTATTTAGTATATAAATAAATTTGATTTCATTCTTATAGAAATACGGATAATTCATTATCAGAGTCAAGCTGGTCTTAAGACTTAACACCGACAACTTTAATAGTTTTCGTTTAATTTTCTTTTACATTCGACGACAAACCACCTTCAATGTGTGATATTATGTTTATACAAGTAATTATAAGTGATCACTATTTTACATTTTATATGATATATATTTTTCAAATATCAACCCCGATTATGGTTATGTGTTATCACTGGGGGCTGACGAGGTCAAAGCGTAGTCCGTTTGTCTACGACGTCGGGTATATGTTTTACTACGAAACATTGTGTGAGTACACATGCCATCGATATTATGGATACAGAAACTTCGCTGAGTAACCTATACATTATATTTGTAGTTCGTTGCACAACCAATACATACTTTGTGCAAAACCTATACATAAAGCGACTTGTAATTTCCTTCGAAACAAAGCATTTGAATGATTAAAATATATGTTCGTAACCTGTTGTGTACTTTAAAATGTTTAATGTACAGTGAATCAAAGTAACATGTAGTTTCATTTAAGTTAAGTTATAGTAAATGGCTATTTTAACAGAATAACCACATTATGCTTTACTTCAAATCAATATATTTCGATTTTAGCTCCAAATCATTGTTTGCAACTACGCGCATTTGCAATTAGTTTGTTATTGAGAATAAGAACCTACCATTACTGGATGTTCCGTTCTCTAATTCATTAATACAAGAACAGATGAAACTCGCCTGATTAAGTAGTGTATTGACACAATGTTTCGTAGTAAAACATATACCCGACGTCGTAGACAAACGGACTGCGCTTTTACCTCGTCAGCCCCCAGTGGTTATAACATGGTGTTATTATTTTTGTTGGCACGATTATGTTATTATTGTACTATGTTAGTTAATGTTTAAGTAATGATGGAGTTTGAACTAACACGCTATTTATTTTAAATGTTTAAAAGCAATTTGCACATTATTTAAAATGTGGGCTCATTAAGAACGTATGAATAAACTGGCTTAAATCTATACAGTTTATAGTTTCTGAAAATATGTTTAGGATAATGACTTTGATTTTTTCAATACGCTTTTTGCAAATGAACTTAAATAAACAGGTAAGTATTTTGTGTTAAAGGCTGTACGAAAAGTGCAGTTGTTGGTACACGCGCTTCTCACCTAGGCGACCCGGGTTCATTCAATTTAAAGGTATAATTCAAAATTCTTCACAACTTCGTATGTCTAGTGAAGTAATTAGGTAGGAGTGCTGGAACACACTACGTGTCTACATAAAATGCAGCGTCAAGTACAGAAGGACCTCATATACTTCGAAATACACGCACTTGTTTGAGTTAAATTACTCAATAAATTTACTGCTAAATACTTTGATTCTGACTTAACATGGAAATACCATACATTTTGTTAAAAAACAACAGATGTTCGTTTGCCACGTGTTGTTTATGACACCATGTTGTAACTTAGTACATTCGTAGACAGTATCTGATCAAAAATAGATAATCAATTTGTGCTCAACACAGTTGCAATTGAACACCTGATTATGAATATTAAAACGAATGGTGTAAAGATTAGTGAAACCAATAAAAAACAAATTTGTTAAGAAAGTTGAATTAATATGTAACAATATTATGTTTTGTTCCAGGAACGTACAGAGTCAAGTTTGTTGTATGTTTTCATCCTTTTTTGTTTGAGTACATTAACTTAACATTAATTGTTAAAATTTTTAGATTTAATTGTTCAACAATTCAGATTGTTGGTCTTGTTCAGAAAATGGTCGATAATAATTTCAAACTAACAGATCTATTTGGTAACAACATGCTGTAAAACCAAGCACATTGTGTTCAATACTGAGTTCATCATAAGTACGAGAATTAATAACAATAACATAAACGTTAAAATATCCATTATATCATATGCATGTCTAATTCAGCCAAAATATTTAATATATTAAAGTTTTGGGAGTATAAACGTTTGATTTTATCCACACTTAATACACGCGCTGATATGAATACCACCATGTTTTACAACCAGTTGGCGGAGTTTAAACAGATGCACATGACGTCAATTCTAATATTGTCTAATTCTATATAAGCTTACTTAAAATGTTAAAAAAATAGACTGTAACATAATCGAAAATACATAGTTATAAATACAACATGCAAAAACCTCACTGGAGAACAAATTTACTCTAACGAAAACTCGTGATGAAGTATTCTTTTGAACTACAAAACATATAACCAAAGCGTCTAAGCGATTTGTGGGTCATACTATAAATACACTTTACACTATTAAAAAGGGAAAGATCCTGATTCTAATACCTTATGTCACTGTCTGATTATGATGCAATGCACATAATGTCGAGTTTCAGCGCACATTTGATACCTTTGCACCTCACATTAACTCGCATGCTGTCCAGTTCAATGCAAAAGCTGCAGACCTGCGCGCAGAGATTCTCCGAATGATCAGTCAAGCCAGTGCTGTGTCAAGAGGTATCAATATAATTCATAA
The DNA here is from genome assembly GCA_007657795.1 of Dreissena rostriformis. NCBI lineage: Eukaryota > Metazoa > Mollusca > Bivalvia > Myida > Dreissenidae > Dreissena > Dreissena rostriformis. Next base: position 25,509 of record VMBQ01000253.1, read on the forward strand.
AGAAACGAAATAATAGTATACGCATATATATTTTATATCTTCGTGATAAAAATGCAAATTATAATGATTGTTATTTGTAAAGCAGGTAGGTCATGGCAACTCGAAAGTAGAATATATATGTAATAGAATTGTGTCATATGTATCGTTAGTTATTGCAAATCATCAGAATCAATCTAATACAAGTATGAATATGAATCTGTAAACTTTGGTTATTTCAGTATTCATTTTTGTTGGTAACGCGGACCACTTCCGTCAGATGGCAATACTGGCCATGGAGAGTCCGTCGTTAACATTCGGGGAATACGTGCTGCTGTTCTTCTTTACGTATTGGGGCGACCCATTCGCAGGCAGCTATAACTGGGAAAGAGGAGACGATATGGAGCAGGTAAGACGATTGCTAAATCATCATTATGATAACTATAAACGACATCATCGCGAACCTGATCATGAACGTCATGCTCCTCCTCGTTATCATCTTCAGCATTACCAACAGCACCATCATGAACCACCACTATCACCTCCACCACACCCACCACATCCACCATAACCAACATCATCATCATCATCATCATCAGCAGCAGCAGCAGCAGCAGCATCATATCAATATTTTCATGGTTATCAGCAAAAGCAACAGCATCATCTTTATATTAATAATCATTGAAGCAATAAATACTTAATGACGTCATTTATTAATCGTTGCAAATATTAAGATTACATTTTCGAAAACCTTTAAGGATTTTAGGCCACTCTTAAACAACATGGACAGGAATAATACTACAATAACTTGTAGAATAAATAATATATTGCCCGTGGCGTTTCTAAATCGTGTATAAATATCCCATAATCCGTCCATTCAGTCTTTACCGGTTATTTTCACGTGCCTCCCAAGGCGGCCAGGAAGGCCTACGAGGCGGTGATGGTGGTTCGGCCCCGCCGGCCTGAGGACCCGCATTTCGCGTGGTTCGAGAAGGAAGTGAAGCGGCGCGCGCTGGCCAGGTACAACTACGTGTGGGAGGACGACGAGGAGGTAACAAGCATTGAGCCTATTTAGCTGTGCATACAAATGGTATGTCTGGTAAATGAGAGTATGTGTGGCAACTGGTGTGTTCGTAATTCGTATATCATATGTCTTCATGATATTCAAATTGCCTAGCATTAAACTGTCAATTCATTGGGTTTTATGAAAGATACAGAGACGCTATTTACTAAGCACACACAACAGAGATATTGGGTTTCGCTGTATAAAACCATACATACAAACAATTCATGAAACAAGTTTGACCCATGCGATTGTTTTAAGGCCAATTCGTTTGAATTATTCTGTTCGTTTTTTTATAAAGAGTTACACGTCTATTAATCATTTAGATTGATTCGGAGAAAAATTTGTTCGAGGAAAGAATCGGTTTAGCATTTGCGCTATGAGCATTGAATGTATGCCTGTTGCAGGTGTCTTCAGTCAACATAGGCCTATACGATTCCTTCGTACTTTATGCGCATGCGCTAAATGAAACTATCGCGACAGGCGAGAATCCTCGTGACGGGCAGAGAGTTCTGAAACGCATGTGGAACAGAACACGTGTTGGTGAGAAATGTTATCAGAACATGTATCTCCTTTACATATGTTAATGTGTATAATGTGTTCAATATGTTTTTAATGACAGGACAAGTTATATCGCAATCCGGCTATGCCAGCAACGCAATCCATGAACCTCTCGAATAGCGATGAAAGTTATTCAGTGCATTTGTATAGAAACCCATTCAAAGGACGGAATAAATTAACTTGTTCACACAATCAAACAAATGCGCGTTGTTAATGGTTTATAAATAAAAAAACGTCATAAATATATTACCTTGTTCGAAATAACAACCATTACTTGGATAGTAACGTCGATAAAAATAACTTGTGTGTCATTTTGTTGTACATCAATCGAAAATTATTGTAGAGTGCCATGATTGATATACTATTAGACATAGTCTCTTCGATTCGTTTATTTCTTCATGTTAATGCCATTTATTTTTGTTTAGGAATCGGCGGACCATTCTATGTTAATACAAACGGTGATCGATTGGTCGATTTCACCCTGCTCGACATGTTCCCAGAAACGGGACAATTCAAGGTAGACTGTAGTGTCGTGTGCCGAGTTTAAAAGCACCATTTCCACATATTCGTTGGAAGTATTCTTCCTATGTTCACCAATTGAGATGTTTTTTTTTCGATATACGCGCCTCATTATAACACTGGCTTCCGAATGTAGTTATTTGCACTTCACTTGGGTCGTTGATATTTTATTGGAAAATTACTGGAAAATCGACATTCGAGAAACCTTGGTAAAAACTCAAGCAATCTGACAAACAATTGACATAGGTGCATATTGGTTAAATGCTGTTTTTCACACATTTTTTTTTCCGATACATTTGATGAACATGATGTTTAATCATGTAAAATTGATAATTAAGTTTGAATCATTTAATATTCAATTAAGTCTTCATAATATACATATTTCAACTAATTCTACTTTTTATTATTTTGGTACATATTATAACATAATATTTTGAAAAAGGCATTCAATGCGGTTTGTTGTTTCATACTTTGTTATGACATTTAATGTCACTACAATATATCAACCACAACAACAACCACAACAAAAATAACAACAACAATATGAATTAGCCTTTAACACATGATTTTAAGCTTAAAACTTTGTCAACGTATTGGATTGCTTTAAAAGGATGGTAAGTACGTACATTTGCATTATAAAATTTAACCTAATAGGTTAATATAGTATATGCGTTTTATTGCACCAAATGCTTTGCTTTGCTTTTTAAATGAGCCTGATGAGTACCGACCATGTGTATCCGTATTGAAGGTAGCGGCGCAATATCAGGGTTGGAAGAACCTTTTCGAGCTTATACCGGAAGTTCCGATACACTGGCCAGTGCGTGGCAGTCCGCCCCCAAACCGACCTGCGTGTGGCTTTCGGGGAGAACTGTGTGTCACTTTCTGTAAGAAACACTTCCTACATGGCATTGTCATAAATCGCTGTTTATTATTATTATTATTATTATTTTTTTTATTTTATTTTTTTTATTATTATTATTATTATTATTATTATTCTTCTTCTTCTTCTTCTTATTATTATTATTATTATTATTATTATTATTATTATTATTATTATTATTATTATTATTATTATTATTATTATTATTATTATAATCTGTTGTTGTCGGGACGACACTTAACGCGGAAGCATTAACACTGTTCTTCCATGGACACGCCTATACTATTATAACGTTTGTCATACTGTTTTTCTCCAAGCGTTGTCCTCCAGTGCAGTGGTAGGGATCAGTCTGAGCAGCGTCATTGTCGTCCTCGCCCTAGTCGGTATTTTCATGTTCAGGTATGCATTAAAGATAATATCGACTGAAGACGGTGAACAATATACAAATCGCTTTTGAAATTTATTTATACATGCTCATTTTTTTTTAATTGTAAATGAAATGGCTTTGAACATATACACAAGTGTAATACATTCTTTACTTTAATATAATAATGAAAAATATTGTATATATAAATATATCCTTTTAAATCAAGATGTATGTCTTTGAAACGAAACATTGTTTTTAAAAAGTTGTGCAGAAATAGATCAGCTGTGTCTTAATTCCAAATTGATTCTATTTCAAGGCGAATTAAAGCGGAAGCAGATATCCAGAGTAACTGGTGGCGTGTGCGCAGTGAGGAAATACACGTGACCGCGCAGACGTCATCATTAATGTCCAGCACTCTTCGGGTAACACAACGGCTCACGCAACTTTGTTTTGTTTGCGTTCAAATCTTAAACTACTGCAGTAATTTGTGTCACGTATCGATTTCATCTAGCATATTATTACTTTTCTCGTATTCGTTATAGAAATTGCTTGCCGTTTCAATCTTTACCAAAACATATTTATGAAACTATCACAATGTAATGTATCCTGATAATAATTTTATTCACCCCTGTTATCTGTCTTCTAACTCCTTTTTTATTGCTGTACTTCTTCACTTTCAATGGTGTACTCGTTATCTGAATTCGTGTAATCATCTTCGGCGTTATAAATGTCTCCAGCCTTTTCAATTCTGGCCTCAGAATTGCTTCCGTATGTATGATGCACATTTCTATGTACCTTTCTATGTGAAATTGTAGATTTGCTATTTCCTGTATCTTCATGCTTCTCATGATCAGTATATTTGTTCGGCAGTTCAAAATCACATTGGTAGGTATTGTAGTCTCTCGACTTTCAACCTGTTAGAGGAATTACACAAGCAGAGAAAGAGGGTTGTTGAATGGATGATTTTCAACTAGATCTCAAAGGGGCAAATGAAATTACTTTATTGGTTATCCCGGTTTTACAGTATCATGATGTGACTCCAGTCCTACTAGGAACGAATGTAATTCGGAATATACAGCAATGTAGAAACACAGATAACTTACCTGATTACTGGGAGGCAGCCGTTATATCCATCAATCCGTGTATCGGTAGAGTGACAGCAACCAAACCCATAAACTAACATCCAATGGAAACCAGAACGGTAACTGGATTTGTAAGGAAGATGAAATATACCGATGCAGCAATTACAGATGGGTTGGACGATGAACACTCTCATAGTGCTATTGTTTGTCCAAGCGTGGTCATTGTTAATAACGCAGGTCGAAATGCGACACCAATTAAGATCAAAGCAAGACAGAGCCAACGCTTATTAAGAGAAGTGAAACTATTACGAGAGACAACCGTTCTCGAACAATTGCATGCAATGATACAGACTGAAACAGCGCCAGAAAAAAACGCTGAACATTAAATTATAAAAGAACACTATCGGGTAGATATAGAACAGACCGATCTGACCGATGATGAGAAAAATCAAGTGTACAAGTTGTTAAAAAATATGATGCAATCTTTCTAAAACATCCCCTGGATCTTGGATACACCTCAAAAGTAAAACAATCTATCAAACTACACAATAATGCACCATTTAAAGAGCGATATCGAACAATCCAACCTTGATAATTTAATGAAGTAAGAGAAAAGCCTGAAAGAAATGCTGGGCATGGGAGCAATTCGAGAATCAACAAGTCCTTGGTCTTCAGACTGTGTAATTATGAGAACACTTAATGGTACACATCGATTTTGCATCAAACTTCCGGGAACTGAATTAAAGAACGAAGACAGACAGTTATGCTTTACCACGAATTGAAGATACCTTACACTTACTATCAGGGTCCAAATATTTCTCTAAACAAGACTTGAAAGCCGGATACTGGCAGGTAGAACTTAGGGAGGAAGGTAAGGTGAAGACTGTAGCTCAGGTTGGACCCTTGGGTTTTATGAGTGCAATCGAATGCCCCTTGGGTTATGCAACGCACCAGCAACCTTCCAACGATTAATGGAACGTTGCATGGAAGATCTTAATCTGAGGTACTGCCTCTTCTAATTAGACGATATTGTCGTGTTTTCCAATGATATTCAAAGCCATATCCAGAGATTTGACCAGGGTGTTTTCTCAAGATAAGCTTCATACAATCTTACAATCAAGCCATCAAAATGTGAATTTTATAAAACCAAAATAAATTAGCTCGGCCATGTTGTGTCCGAAGAGAAAATACATTCAGACCGTGACATATTTGTGTTGTTTTTGTTTTCAATTGAGTTAACATTTTCCTTTAAAATAACCTAGTGGTGTATGTTTCAATTCAGTTTCGAAAATGTTTTTAGATAAATACTCTCATCACGTTCTTTTCGAAGTTTCTATGACAGCCATTTTGATTGCTATTTTACGGTTTCACTGAAGCGCGCAAATGGAAGATTTTCTGCAGAAAAAGTGAAGGAAGTAGTTTTTTCCTCAGTATATTTAGATTTATTTTTACTTAAATATAAACAAATTAAGTAATTTTGCAAATTAATTCTGGATTAATGCTGGAGTGGGAAGAGGCCAAATGGCTAGGGAGGAAACTACGTGTACGTGAAACAGCGAGTTCCCGAATATTTAGGTCAATGAAAGCATCCGCGATCATTTGATAAACTTTTCAAATCATTCGCTTCTATTCGAAAAAAGGTTAAGTATTATCACAAACAATTCTTTAAATATAAACTTTAAAAGAAAAAAATGGACATATTTACGACGCACTATATTCATGCTATATACCATTTTTGCAGCGGGTCATAATGACAATATTGCAATTACGTCACAGTGTATGAATACAATGGTTTTCGCAAAAAGTATACCTCCAACAAATGATAAAAGAGGAACATGATTGAATATTGCACCTTCCATTGGAAAATGGGTTGTTAAGCTACTTTTATTATTGTAATTTTCAAATCAGCAAATATCAAAAGTTACGCCTCATTTATTACAGTATGTAGAGTGCCAGAAGGGACCAACAAGTAATAGGCCGCATCACCCTGCTATTTTGCTCTTGAACTTTCCCTAGACCGCGTTCGCATATGTTGAGTGTTGGAAGTTCGAACGTCGTTTACACGTTGATCTTAGCATGGGGTGAATTGTTTTGCTTAAGCGTCTATATTTTTTAGCATCAACTTGAGGGTCAAAATGAGTGGTACATAGTGAAGCACTTACCTTGTCAATCTAACACTCTTTTTACTTGCATATGAATATTAAATAATGTGTTGCCAATAAATTGACAGAAACTAGCCGCAACACAGGAATTATGCAGAAGTTTCCATTTATCAACGACAAGTTCTATTTAATTCATATGATTTCCCAGTAATTTAAATAAGATATCAATGTTTTTCTTATACGTTAAAATATCCAATACTACTTTGGTGTTGACATGACACAGATATGTACATTATTCAATGTATAAAACGTAAGTGTCGTTGTGTTTTTAAATTGAGTGTACATTTTTTCTTAAAAATAGCTTACTGATGTATGTATCATATCAGTTTCAAAAATATTATTCGATTATTACTTTCATAACGTTCTTTTTATAAATTGTACAAATGATTGAATATTGCACCTTACATTGAAAAATAGGTTTATGCCGGATCTCAAAATAAAAGTAGCTTTCCCCGATACGTGTTTCTGAATTTCCGATCTCAGTTTGCGTTCGCTTCTGTCACCAGCCAAAAAACTATAATTATGTTGATTTTCCGTATCAACTTCTTCTTAATTTTGTTTCATTAATTAAGTTTGTAAATGTGTTAAAATATTTTAAAAATTCCATTAACACTAAACGAATATTTCATAAAATATTTCATAAAATAAAGTTAACCGCTAGATGTGGTCTGGTAACATTGATTTAACAAGATACAAAATGCTTTTTTGTGGTACAATACATTTCATTTTACTTTCCCGCAACGATATCTATTCACACGACACATGGACACTAACTTGGTACATGAACATGTTTTGAATATATTGTACCACAGAAAAATAAAAAAGAGCATTTTGTATCTTGTTCAATCTATGTTACCATAGAGCGTTACAATCGTTAATAATGGAATATATTTTGATGAAATATTTTTGTTATGTGGTTTCCTTAATATACTACTGACAGCATAGACGAACATGTAGAAACAATCCCAATTCGTGTCTATGGGTTTTGTGGGTATGTTTTTTCTGTTTTCTGTTTTTTTAGGGGGAGCCTGTTGTAAAAGTAATTGTAGTGATACAATCTACAAATATTGTGCATGTGTATTAGTACATCATACGTCCACGATATTCAGTTTCAGAACGAAGATGGCTCCACTTTAATAGTGACACAACCTCAAGTTGCACAGACAGTTGGCGTTTACCAGGTATGTAGCAATACTTTTCAACCAAATTCATATAAATATCATAAAACCAAACAAGCCACATGCGTTTTGTGTGCTTCGAATACACTAATCGCATATGATTGGTAAGCATTTTAAATATGTTTATGACCTATTTTAGTCATACCATTTACGTTTCATTTCGTTTGCTTTTAACATTTTTACTATCAGTAATTCATATATAGCGTATTAACCTATTACACAAAAAGTAAAACAAAATCACAACTCTGATCATATATTTTTTTGTTTTGTATTTTGGGCTTGAGGTCTTTTGTTACGAAATAATGTGTCTCGCCTTGTCTTGTGACCATGCCAATAGAAAATGCCTCTCTAGTGTCATTATAAGAAAAGAAAACATGGACGGATTTCCAGGGGACAGTTGTTCATGTCAGAAAGCTGAAGATGAAAATAGTTCCGATAGACCGAGCAATTTTACTTGAGATCAAACAGGTATGTACACATGGATCTCTTGCACCCCGTCTGTTATTGAATTCACTTCCGTCGTTGGATGGGCAAGTAGTCCCGAGCCACGTAGTTTTGGTTACGTGTTAATTGCATTTAAAAACACCGCAAACATACAATGTGCACTCCGTTGGTTTTGTTTTTGTCAGAGAACTGACCGAGCAAAATTGTGTTATCGGCCCATTATTATGACGATATAGATTTGCATATTTGAAATCGGACTTGCACAAAGCGCGATGTTGGCCCGACATCGCCACCGACCTACTTCAGTCGTTCTTCTGCCTATCCCAAGATTAAAAAAGCTCGGTCCGACATCGCGACCATGAACATTTATACATCAAATCTATATCGGTGTTTTACATTGGCCCGATATCGTACCTGCAACGCGGTTGAGATCGGCACGGCGTCAATACTGGCATACTGCCGTCGTTCCACCGTTATTATACCGAGATTCAAAATATCTGCCCGTTATCGCGCTATATAAATTTGTACAGCTTCCTGATATCAGAGTTTGACATGGGCCAGAAACGGACCAGCCGCACGCAGCCCGACATCTACTTCTCTCATTACACAATTGTTTAAAGAAACTGGGCTCAAGGAGTGTTATCAATCATTCCTCGAATGCTTAGAAATCGTGGAAAGAAAGCTTTTACCAATTTATTTCATTTTGATGATTTCTTTTCGTCTAAACATAAGGCATTTAGTTCACAATTAAATACATACATATAAAGATTAATGAAGACATATAAAGATTAATGAACGAATTTAAGAAGTAAAAACAAACAGAACGAAAAGACAGACAAAAATACATATTTGTTGGCAATAAACGATCAGCTCCGGTGTCATTGCTTCCTGATGCGGTTTTAAATTTTTGCTGCCCCTCACTTAACATGAACTCAGTTAAATCAGTATGGCTTATATAATATAAACACAAAATATCGATGATTTACCGATTATATTAATATGAAAATAATATATATATGATTATATATGCGGGGAACACATTCAGTTTAGAACACAAAACGGAAATGTAACTAATAAGATGGTCAAGGAAATGTATGACAACTAACCAAAAAAACTTCAACACAATCGCACTGCTTACCTTTGACTATAACATCCATAACGAAAGAAAGACACATTAAAAACCACATCTTCAAAAGCCAAAGGGGAAAGGAAAAAAAGAAGTTATTCAGGTGCGTTATTTTCAAAAACAAAGGAAAAAAACCCGACCACTGTATGGCTATGATAAATCTTCCTTGTACATTCCGAAACTAAACAGAATGACGATATACAAGACACAAGTTTGTATTTTAATCAGATTTCCCTAAAACTGATTAAAACATATTCATATAACATATTTTTTTTATGTTTTGTGTTCATCAACAAGTGTCGTGATGTCGGCCCAATGTCGGGCTATCATCTTTCATGTTGCAATCAGTATAGGTCTATTGCTGGAATAAAGGCCGATGTCGGACCAATATTCTAATTGTCTAAACCGCCCATATCTGCTAAATTGTAACAACAATACAAGATTTACCTCGTTATTTCGGTCCTCATTTTGCGTGTTCACGTTATGTCGGTCTTTATTTAGCGTTTTGACACCCAAGATGTGTATTCAATTATCAAGTGAACAGCACTTTTCTAGAACGAATAATCCAAGAAGAACAATGCTCTTGATTGCAATTTTATCAATTATCAATAGAAAAGCAATTTTCTAGGATGTATAACATTCAGAGTAAATAAATTTTTGAAGAGCGGTTAATTTGCACGAATGCGTAAAAGTGCTCTTAAAAAGAATGTGGTATTTTTGCAATATTTTACCTTCATTCACGCGCTTTAGTTTATTGTATCGGAAAAACTATATTACTACGTAGCAATATTTTGTTGAGCGTGTGTAAGGTTTAATAAAAAATAAAAAAAGCAATTATCCTGGAAACGCCCTATTTTAAATTTTTGGGATGCAACGCTTGTCATCTCCCTTGACGCTCATCCTGGGAAAGAGCGGTTGGTTTGAATTGTATTGCATTCGTATTTCCAATTAATGCCTAATCCTTTTATGAACACAAAACAGAAACGTTAGGCATGTTAAATTAAATATTGTGTGCCAGTGCATTTATCTTAACTTTATATTAACTTAACGATACATTTAGAACAAAACGTTATATATTCCGCTTCCACATTTGTATCAACACAGTTACTGACTTTTCTGTCAGATGCGTGAGATCACGAGTCCAAATCTGACGCATTTCTTCGGGCTCTGTCCTGACACAGGAAAAGTGTGTGTGCTGACCGAGTACTGCGCCAGGGGAAACCTACAGGTACACACAGACCAAACTTCTCAATGCGAAACGTTACAGTCAATAGCGGAACACTAACTTCTTTTCGTCCGATTTATTTATTTAACACACTTCTTTTACTTAATCTCTAGTATGAATAGAAACAGTAATTCTTGAACACATTTACGTCAATTTTCAATTAATTAAGGACTTGTATAATTTGAGAAAATACCGTTAAACTTTTGCGGAAGTTTTCTCTAGTACCGAAACGTCTTCTGCAATAAGAAAACAAGCGGCAACATGCTTGTACGCAAAGATTAGGGGCCGTGTTAAAACATGTTTAACACTGTACATGAGTAAAACCAACTAAATGAGTAAAATTAAACGTGAATATTGATTTATTGTTTCCAAAATACCGAAACAATTAAAATTGTACAGATAATAACCGAGTCAACCTTATAAACATTCATGAATACTGAACCGAAATAGGTCAGTACCCACATAAACACCAAGTACAACACTTTCTGGAAGAGTTCAAATGACTTTTGTAATGAACTTTATATTTACTTCATAATGTCATAATGATGGACACTGAATTTACATGGACTTAAAACACCGCCACCATTTTCTTAAAGGACTTGTTGCAGACCATAATTATTATTCGTTTTAAGAAAATTATGTATTCATAATATTCGCTATAATCTGACAAAATCAACATCCAATTCAAGTGTAGTCTGTATATTTAGATCTAGTGATATACAATGTATGTAATGTGCTGGAATTGGACTTCCTAAAGCATTAAATGACCCAGTATTATTGATATTTGACTTCTATCCCATAAACATGCTCATGGTACTTTATACATTATATCTGTATATTTTTTTCAACTGCCTGATATGGTCACATGTGGAATTGCAAATCAACACCCAAGATGTACTTAAACGGTTCAAACCCATGTTGAGACAACCGCTGCATATTCACTCATTATTGCAACTTACGCTACATTATTTCATGGCCCGCATATTCTGTTTAAAGCTCGGATAACAGGTTTACAGTTTGACAAGTGACATTATCATTTTGCAAATAAGAAATCGGTAAGAAAAGTGCAAATCAATAACCATTTGTTCAGACATGGGGAAATTTCCGCTATTGTTGACTCGACTATTCTTAAAACGTGTTTTTCGTATATACCGCAGTTGTGTCTGCAAGAGTACAAACTTTTTAAGAGCTCCATCCAATTAACTATTTTTTTTTACAAATTCTTCTCTAATGTTTTGGATACATAAGTGCTCGCTAGACACATACCGTTTTTTTTATAAACTAAATTGTCTGTTTAAGAAATTTCAGGCAATATATACACGGAAGACATAGTTTATGCTATACATGTAAATTCGGTATATTCTCCAGGATATTCTTCAAAATGATGCCATGAAGTTGGACTGGGACTTCAGACTGTCGTTGATTCAGGATATAGTGGAGGTAACTCGCCTTGACACATCGGGAGACTTGTACAGTGGTCTCCCTTATCTCCCTTACCACATGTCCATGAGCATTTCCGGTAGTAGTTACACATAGCAGCATTCACAATGCGTGTTAATTGAAATTCATAGCATATAATTCGTCTTTTATTTTTTTTAAATAAATTTCATGTTTTAGATAACGGTTCATAATATATAGCAAATCAAGATTAGCAAATCAATTACCTGCGTTCAGATCATGGTTAAGACGGCTGTATGTTGATTATATTTTTAAAATAAATCTCACTGAACTAGGTTCATTCGCTATATAAGTGTCAAAGTTGTATGTTTAGGGTATGACATTACTGATCATTACAACACGCTAGATACTTGACCTGTGTACGTGTCAATGTCGTATGTTTAGGGTATGCCATTACTGACCGTTACAACACGCTAGATACACGAGCTCTGTAAGTGTCAATTGTGCATGTGTAGATGTATGATACATCTTCAAGCTAGGTACATGCGCTACGCAATTGTATATGTTGTATGTACAGGGTATGACATATCGCCATGCTAGATACATGAGCAGTGTAAATGTCAATGGTGTCAATGTATAGAGTATGACATATCTTCATGCTAAGTATATAAATGTACAATATACACTAATGTGGACACACAGATAACTTACAGGATGAGTGGGAAGCAGCATGTGTGTCCATCAATCCGTGTATCAGTAGAGTGACAGCCACCAAACCCAAAACCTTACATCTAATAGAAACAAGAACGGTTACTGGATTTGTTAGGACGATGAAAAATACCGATGCAGCAATTACAGAGGCATTGTACGATGAACAATGTCATGGTGCTACTGTTTGTCCACGCGCGATCACTGTAAATAACGCAGGCGAAGCGCAAGAGTACCTGTAAGAATCTGCAACGTGACAGCGATACCAATTAAGATCAAAGCAATACAGGGCCTTTGCCAATTCAGCGAAGTGAAAGTATTACGAGAAGCGCCCGTTCTCGAACCATTGACTGCAGCGTTACAGACGGAAACATCACCTGAAACAAAACGGAAATATAAAAGAACAGTATGGGGTAGATCTAGAACAGACCAATCTTACCAATAATGAGAAAAATCAAGTGTACAAGTTGTTCCAAAAATATGATGCAATCTTTTCCCAACATCCCCTGGATCTTGGACACACCTCAAAAGTAAAGCACTCCATCAAACTGCTCAATAATTAGCCGTTTAAAGAGCCATAACGACGAATTCCACTTTGAATCTTTAATGAAGTAAGAGAAGACATAAAACAAATGCTGGGCATGGGAGTTATTCGAGAATGTGCAAGTCCTTGGTCTTCAAACTGTGTAATTGTGAGAAAGAAAAATTGTGCAATTCGATTTTGCATCGACTACCGAAAACTTTATGAAAGAAGGAAGAAAGAGAGTTATGCTTTACCATGAATTAAAGATACCTTTCACTTACTATCAGAGTCCAAATATGCCTCTAAACTAGACTTGAAAGCTTGATACTGGCAGGTAGAACTTGAGGAGGAAAATAAGGAAAAGACTGCGTTTCAAGTTTGGGGCCTTGGGTTTTATGAGTGTAATCGAATGCTCTTTGGTTTATGCAACGCATCAGCAACCTTCCAAAGATTAATGGAATGTTGCATGGGAGATCTTAATCTCCGAGACTGCCTAATCTTCTTAGACGATATCGTCGTGTTTTCCAATGATATTCAAAGCCATATCCAGAGGTTGGACCTGTTTTGTTCCAGATTGGCTTCCTACAATCTTACAATTAAGCCATGAAAATGTGAATTTATCAAAATCAAAATAAATTATCTCGGTCATGTTGTGTCCGAAAAGGGAATATGTACAGACACAGAAAAAACTGAAACGGTGAAACATTGGCCCATTCCTTGTTATGTGAAGAACGTCCGGAAATTCCTAGGGTTTGTTGGCATTTTACTAAAAACTTGTCTTAGATTACAAGACCTCTCAAAAACCTGCTGATTGGTCACACTAGAAAACCCAGGGATAACGTGCATCGTCCAAGAAAATTCCCTTTGTCTGGACTGAGGAGCATTAATCGGCGTTTGATGACTTAATAAGTCAGTTGGTTAATTCTCCAATTCTCGCCTATGAAAATTATGAACTTCCGTTCGTTGTGCACACTGATGCTTCTTCACAAGTTCTTTGCGCAGTCCTCTACTCAAAGCACGATTGGAAGCCAGCTGAAAAGAATTACCCAGCCCATAAACTGAAATTCCACGCCATGAATTGAGCGATATCGAAACAACTCAACGATTATCTATATGGAACCAAGTTTGAAAAGTGGCGCAAAGGATAAACAATCACGTGCTCGTGCGCATAAACGGTGCATGAAATATATTAGCATGAACTGTAACAATCATGGTTTAACACTACCAATACTACAACTACAATACTAATACGACTTGACTATGCATAATAACAGAAAATGGCTTGGTACTAAGATGGTTTATAAAATAGATATTTAAATATTAAATTGTATGTATTTATCCTATGACACATGAGCCAAATTAAGTCGCAATGTTGTATGTATAGGGTATGACATTACTCCACGCTAAGATACGCGCTTTTTATGTGTCAATTTTGTATACAAATGGTATGACATTGCTGATCATTACAACACGCTCGGTTTCAATGATGCATTTAAGTGTTCATATTGTATGTTTAGGGTATGACGTACCTGCACGCTAGCAGTATCGGTGTCCATGGTCGGTTGACAGCCTCGCGGTGCATAATAGATGGACGCTTCGTGCTCAAGATTACCGGCTTTGGGCTCAACTGTTTGAATGAAGCCGAAGTACGGAATGCGCGGCTTGAAAATGGTGAGGACAAGTTTTGGTCAATGTGTTAGTAGTACAGTAGTAGTGAATTATATTATTATTATTATAACTATTATCATTATTATTTGTAGTAGTATTAGTATAATTAGTATAAGTAGTAATATTATTTTTAGTAGTATTATTATTTCTACTATTATTAAGATAAAAATATCAATATATCTTAAAATACAAGCAACTTTAATAATTATTATTATTATTGCCTTTATTGCTTTAATTTCTTAACAGCTTTGAAACAGAGTACGCATATTAACATTACCAGATAGAGTGTAAAAATGTAAAACAATGCTTTAATAAAGTTGCAAATGTTGATACTCGTAAAAACTTATGCTGGCTTGCATTTTTGGTTCGGTTTAATATGTGACGTACAGAATTTCTCTTTCATCAACTATCTCGTAGTTTCTCTGCTTTTCGTAGACATGGTGTCACCGGAACTGCTGTGGATGGCACCCGAGCATCTCCGCGTGTACCCTGCGAGCCGTCAGCGCTCACAGGCGGGAGACGTGTACAGTTTCGCCATCATTCTGTATGAGATGTGCACTCGAGCTGAGCCGTTCACCGAGGAATCTTGGTACACATCCACCAGCGGTACGTGCGGATTCAGCCGTTTGACTTAAAATCTCGAATTAAACCTGTGTGCTGAATTGTGCATTTAAATCTCCAGTTGGTCCAACTTTTGAGACAACATTGTCGAACACTTCATCAAACGCAGTTCATAATTATGCAATGTCTGTAACAACCGAAGACTCTGCTTCCTTATGTTAAACCACTGCCAAAAGAAAGATCTATCAAAGAAATGCAAAATTAATATAATGTTCATAACAACGCGACGAATGTGCCATTGTCTGAACCTCGCCTCGACGGTGCTTTGTACATTTCTCCGCCGTGACTGTGCAATGTTTATTTTTCCTTTGCGGTTATGAAATGTTTATCACCCAGCCGTGAATATGAAATCTTACTTACTCCGCCGCGACTATAAAATGTTCGTAACTCCATCGCGATTATGCAATTTTCATAACACCGACGCAACAATAAAACGATCATAACTCCTTCGCGACTCAGCAATGGTCTCAACTCCGCCTCGACAATACATCGATCTGACGTTCGCAACGATTTTACAATGGTCGCTTCAATACAACGATCATAACTTAGCCGCGTAAACACAACGATCAGAAGTTCGCCGCGACTATACAATGTTCGTAACACTGCCGCCACTATACAACAGCAATGCGACTATACATTGACTCCACTCCGCATTGACAATACAAATCGCATAGTTCCGCCTCGACATTGCAACGTTCATTTCTCTGCCGCGACTATGCAATGTTCATAAACTCCGCCACGCCGTTTACCTTTGTAGACACATTGGAAAGGGTCAAGCACGGCGGCATCAAACCTACCCGGCCGACCTTGAACGAGCAAGAGCATATACTGGAAGTAGTGCATCTCGCTCATCAGTGCTGGGATGAACTTCCGTCGGACAGACCGACGTTCCAGAAAGTGAGGAAAGAGTTGAAGAACATTAGAAAGACGAGGTAAGCGGCGATTTTTGTAAATTCACATACGAAGTAAATGTTTGCTGAATTAATGACAAGAGTTCTCAGATGAGATCATATTTACTTAGCTTTATATTTCAACGCTGGTTATTGTCTTTTATCCAATTGTATCGCTGTTCTTATTCTGGAAAGCAAGTCCTATATTTTTTTAAATAATCACCCTTCCAGAATAGACCAAAATACTGTCTATAGCGCTACCTTGATGGTAACGCGCCCAATGTGTTATTCATCATAGAAACAACGGTGAGTCCAAGAACGTTCTGGACGTGCTGCTACAACGCATGGAGCAATATGCCAACAACCTGGAAGGTATGGTCGAGGAGAAAACGCTGGCGTTCCTAGAGGAGAAGAAGCGATCAGAGGAGCTGCTATATAAGGTCCTGCCAAGGTGACGTCATTTGAACTTTGATTTAGGTTTTTAAAAAGGTGTCGTGTGAGAATGCGGGATCTGATGGCTATATGTCGATGATCTTAGTTTAAAGTTTAGTGTTGTTGTTAACTAGAGTAAGCAAGTTGCCTTGAAGGTTGTGTAGAGGGGACTTCATTAGCTTTTCTTCGAGGATGAGAAAAGTTTAAAGGATTCGTTGTATTTGGTCATGCTAAGTTTAAGATTTATTATTTTATATGAGACCTGTAGCATTTAAACGTAATACGAATTTTGATTTTAACAATGTTAAGCCTTTCCAAATGCAGGGACCCTATTTTTTAGTTTTATATTCTAAAACCTCGTTGTTAATGACGTTCGTTACTGAATAAAACAAGACAGTTCTTAAAAAGTATGCGTATTTGGACAATATTTAAATAACAAAAGTATAACCGTGCATAAACTTGAACAACCCATATAAGCTTGCAGTATATATTTGCAAATATATAAAGCTGCAATAATACATGAAATAAGACAGCGTTCTTTTATTTGAGCGGTCCTTGTTTTTAGAGTTTCTTTATTTGATCGTTTCTTTATTTTAGCGTACCTTTATTTGCGCGTTCATTTATTTGCAGAAGTGTGGCGAATCAACTGCGGATTGGACACTCTGTAAACCCGGAAGCCTTCGAGTGTGTTACCATCTACTTCAGTGATATCGTCGGCTTTACCACTATCTCCGCTGGCAGCACGCCCTTCCAGGTTAGTCATAGGTGAACAAGTAGATCGATATTACAGACAAGTACTACTAATGTCGGATACAAATTGCTTAACTGTTAACATTATAAGGCATGCAATATACCTTAATTAAGTTTCGAATTTCAGAAACAGAGTTGCTGTTTATTTTGTTGTTTATCCAATACTCTCACGTTTCCGTAGTTTTAAACACTGACAAAAAAACACCGTGACAAATCTTCTAGCTACAGAAACGCCGAACAGCATTACAACACAATCCTCGCGGACCTAGGAGGGGATGGACCTTTAGCTGGAGAGGAGAAGCAAGAGTCACATGTAAGCCGTCAGACCGAAGCACCATCATCTTCACCAGGACCAACACTACCATCGATATATTTCCGAACCATGCACAAGACCGGGATGACAGCGCAATTTGCCGCTTGATATGAGGGGGTTCAACCTTACCGTCTTCGGAATCGGGACATCAATATAGATTGGTTCTGGGCAAAAGCGACTGACTTCCAGCGAGTTACTACTTTTCTCGGGACATGAGCACGAGGATGAAGCACACATCCACTGAGTAGCCATTATGCTTTCGAATTCGGCATTGAGAGTGCTCGTCGGATGGGAGGCGCATGGTCCACAAAGTATGTCAGCCTCTTTCCATAAAAGAAGAAGAGGATCAACATGGACATAAGCCACTTCTTGGCCCCGACGAACGTCAATTAAGATGCAAACTTTCACTACAGACAGTCAGCCATCATACAATACAAACTACGAAGGAACATCATTATTGTAGTGGGCGACGTCAACGCCAAGATCAGTAGTGAAAATCGCGGATATGAGGAGATCATGGGGAAGCAAGAGCTATGCGAGATGAAAGAAAACTGTGAGAAATCCGCCGACCTGAGCGCCACAAATAACCTTGTCATATGTGGCAGTGTTTTCCACCACAAAAAGATTTACAAGGCAACTTTGGTGTCACCAAACATGTCAACGAAGACTCGGATCGACCACGTGTGCATCGTCAGGAAGTTTCGCCGCTCGCTACATAATGTAGGCATCCAGCGAGGAACAGACGTTGCTTCGGACCATTATCTCCTTGTTGCCCGATGAAAGTGAGGCTGAACAAAAATTGGACAGGATGGTCCAGACAGCGGCAGCGTTATAGTACCCCTTTGACACCAAGAGGCAAGACGAGTTCAATTTCACTCTCTTCAACAAGTTCGTGGTCCTAGAGGAGCTGCTTGAAGAACAGACGATATAGCACAAGCGGAACTACATTAAGAAGCTGGAAAAATAAGCAGAAGAGGCGACCCACCTGATCAGAACCAATGACCTGTACCACATCACCAAGCGAAAAGCAGGAGAGTATGCCAAGTCAGAGCACTTCCATGAGACACCGCCAGCTACAAGCGATCTTCCAATCAAGTGCTGCGCATCCACGAAGGAAGAGATTCACAAAGCCAATACGCAATGTATGAAAGGCAGGTATGCACGAAATGCCAGCATACCAGCAGATGCGTTGAAGGCTGGCGTCAAGACGAGTGTGGAGCTACTCTACCCGCTCTTAAGCAAGATATGGGGAGAAGAAAAAATACCAACAGAGTAAAACGAGGGATATCTCATCAAGCTTCCCGAGACAGGAAACATCAGTTCCTGCTCCAACTACCGATGGATAACGCTGTTGTCTATCAAAGGAAAAATGTATAATCGCATCCTGCCGAACCGAATGAAAGACGCTGTAGTTCCGCAGCTCCGTGACCTCCGTGTATGGATCAGATCGCAGCCCTGCGTATCATTCTGGTACAATGCATTAAATAAAACTTGCCCCTCTTCGTCAATTTTGTCAATTTCATCGACTATGAGAAGGCGTTCGACAGCGTTGACCGGTAGTTCCTCTGGAGACTATTGAGACACAACGGATTGCCAACAAAGATCACCAACATCATCAGGAAGTCTTATTAAGGGATGCCCTGCAGAATTGTTCATGGCAGACAGCTCATCGACGCGTTCGAAGTATGAAGCACAGCACCATGCAAGGCTTCTTAATCTTACATGTCCTGTTCCTGCTGGTCATAAAATGGGCTCTGAAGACCTTGACGGACCAGAAGCAAAACTCCAACAGAAACTGTTTAAGCAGTTGAACGACCTAAAACTTGACGACGATCTGGCTCCTCTCTCTCGTTCCCAACATCAAATGCAGAAAAAAAATCGCTGCGAATAAAAAGTGGGGAACAATCTCGGCACTATTCTTGGCAACCTTAAAGGAACGGAAGCAGAATTCAGAACCCGAATCGGAAAAGCACGAACAGCCTTCCGTCAGCTGAAGAATATCTGGAAATCAAGCACAATAGGTATTTCCACCAAAATCAGGCTCATAAATACCTTTGTGAAACTAATACTACTCTGTGGAGCAGAGATCTGTAGATTCACCATGAAGAACTCATCTACATCTGCCTCAGGAAGATCCTCAAGATCCGCTCGCCGGACAAGCTCACCAACGTAGAATTAGGAGAAAAACAAAGCAGCCCGTTGAAGAAGACATCCTTCAGAGACATTACAAATGAATTGGCCACACCCTTTGCAAGCCTTCATCCAATACGAACTGGTCATCTCCCACCTTCAACCCCAAAGGATCAAGAAAGACAGGGCGGGGTAGAAACACCTGGCGCAACTACTTGTATGCATATGCCATGCAGATGGACAATATATTGGGGGCAACTAAAGAGACTTGCCCGTAACCGAGACGCCTGGTCGGCGGACTATGTCAAAGACGTGTTCACCAGCGAAGAGGATATGAGATGATAAAAAGAGAACCGGGACATGTTGCACAAACAAAAAACAAACATGCGGGACATATAATAAGTAACAACAAATAGGGTATCATCGTTTAATCATTATTAAACGTCATTTCGAGGACTTTCTGTGTCGTTTGGTAGAATAACGAGTAAAAACGAGCATACAAAGTGAAGATGGAATAATCGTATTGTCAAGCGTGACACGTCATATAGAAATGTATAACAATTATCAAAACGGATTGGGTAATAATAATTGTGAGTAATTTGAACCAACCTTGTATATGCATGTTTCGATTTTTTCAGACATTGAATTTGAAAACTAATATATGTTTTTAACTACAAGAAATAAATATTTATGACTGATTTGTACGTGCGTATTATCGGATATTTTAAAATGAGCACAAACATTGTACGTTACGTCTATATACATGTCCACGAACAAAAGTCCCAAAACCTATTTACATATATGCTAAAGCGAACATCTGTTAATTCGCACAGAAGCAGCACATGCTTATTTACACTCAGACGCTGCTTGTGTTGCTAACATTAAGATTGTCAACGCTCAGTGCTGCAGAGATGTGTTTTGTTGTTTTTATTTCAGGTTGTGGATTTGCTCAATGACTTATACACGTGTTTCGATGCAATTATTGAACACTACGACGTATACAAGGTAAGGCCAAACATGTATCGATATATGCTTTAAATGTATTAACGTTACGGTATACATATATTGCTGGAGTTTAATATTTGTGCTAAAACAATTATAAGTATTTGCGACCATATAACATAAATGCATATTAATTATCCAAAACATGTTATTATATTGCACATTTACCCGACACTTCACTGACAGGTTGAAACCATCGGCGACGCTTACATGGTGGTCTCCGGACTTCCGGAACGCAACGGTAACGAGCATGTGCGGCAGATTGCTCGGATGTCCTTGGAAATAGTCCACAGTGTACGCCAGTTCGTGATTCGTCACAAACCGGAAGAACCGCTAAGGGCGCGTATTGGATTACACTCTGGTTTGTTTTTTCGTGTTTTGTGTTATTAACGTTACTAACCAAAGCAAATCCGGTTGAATTAATACGTTCAGCGTATCATTACAGGATGCATGTTTATGAAATGAACTTATCAATTTGATATCAGTGTATTACACTTATCATTTTAAAACCATGAACATTTTAAGTAGTATATGACATTTGCAACGGATGTCAGTACTTGCAAAACGGATGTTTCTTCGTTGGGTACTAATGAATAGAATGTACTATTTGTATGAAACTTACATCATGATCGTCAGTGTAAATTTGTTCATTAGTGAAATTAACCATCGCACAACATACCTTCATGTTTCTAATTTTGGTTGATGATACATATTTAAAACGTTTTAAAAATTAAATTGTTGATGAGCCAAATAGTATAACGGCAAATTCGGAAAACGAAATAGTAAGATCTCCTTACAAATTCAATATTACAAGTACATGATGTCAAGCTCTTTAGTGATGTGTAACATCTCGCCCAGGCCCTGTATGCGCAGGTGTGGTGGGGCAGAAGATGCCGAGGTACTGTCTGTTTGGGGACACCGTGAACACCGCCAGTCGCATGGAGTCCAACGGAGAAGGTCGGATTTAAGGATTGATTTACAATTTTAAAATTCAACCTCGATCGTCACTACTCGGCTTTTTCCGAGGTAGTTTACCGATAGTCGGAAGTGGCCGATCGATTTAATGACAGTGATTGAACTCTCATCTTCTTTCTGTTCAACGCCACCACCATCCCCACCAACCCTTTATTTCGCACAGAATGTATTATGTTGTCCCAAATAATGTGGTTTTGTCATATTATTCTTGTTCTGTAACGAAACTTAAAATTCGCACCACTCTATTTCTTATGCTGTTTAGACCAGTTTAAAAAATTGCTAGTTATAATATCTAAAATATAATATAATATAAAAGAGAGTAATTTGTTCTGACGATATTAATCAGAATAAATAATTGTTCCACCTGTATATTAATATAGTATCATGTATTCGCTCTTTCTATAAATTTGGTACTAAAAATAATGTTCTGTATGCGTTAGGTACATCTGTTCCCTTTCAAAATGAATGGCCTCATTTAACCTTCTGTACGTGTGTATTAGAGAGCATTGAATGTGTTGTTTTACGCTTGCACATCAACAGTCGAGTTAAAATCATAATTTACATCAAAGGTATTGGTGTATTGAGTTTTATCCGCAAGTGAACTATCAACATATTGCGGTAAATTGCATAATCAGTAGCGTTTCATGTTACATAGTTACTGATATGTTAGAATATGTCTGCCGTTAGACAGTGTGCCATTCGATACCCATCATGAGTTATTCCAAACCTAATGCTATCAAACAATTGACAATACTAAAACAATGATAGGTGTGGGTTAATATATTTCTATAAACCTAAACAAAATCAATAAATTTCAGCTGGTTGACTCAAACTAATGGGTGAAGTTTATTCAATGTAGCTCGCCTCGTCGTAAATGATTAAATACATTCATTTTCCTCAACGAGTTATTGCTTTAATTCTCATATATATATCTACCTTTCTATATGCCATTACAGCCATGAAAATACATATAAGTGAGGCCGCTATGGAACTTCTTTTGCCCTTTGCCACGTTCACCATAGAAGAGCGAGGAGTCATCGAGGTCAAGGTAACATAGCACATTTGTTAATGTGTTGATATTTATCATCGCATTATGATTTAAACGCATTACCTATTCGAGGGCGCTGACGCGAATTGTAAAATAAAAAGAAATGTTCTGTTCACTGTTGTTAGTTGACTTATACATGGCATTTTGGCGTTGTTGTGCGAAGGAATTTAATAACGAAGTCGTCAATTTGAGTTATTAACCGCACATCAGTGCAATGTTTCATTGTTAATTATGACCTGACAATAAATGGTTCTAGTGAATTCCGATAGGTGTGTAATATATTTTCTGCATTGCGATGCTGAAGAATAGTATTATGTCGTTTGTTGTTACATATGTTATTTTAGATGAATGAACCAATAAATAAATGAACGAACGAATGAACGAACGAACGATTGAATGAATTGATCAGCTGCTCACCAAATGTCCATCTGCAAAATTTATGCTCTGCACTTCAGTACAGTTACATTAATAAACATACTATCTTTAGTTCGTACAGTTTTATCTCTATTACATATATTTTTTCAGGGAAAGGGGCGAGTGCGAACCTACTGGCTTGTGAACGAGCTAGATACTCTGGGGAATTAGCACATGTAGTTGGAATCCGAAACACATCGCACCGATTACTTCCCCTATTTGTTTATTTTAAGTATTTTGTCCTGATAACGTTTGTGTGACACCTCTCATACGTTTAAAGAAAGCAAAGGATACATATCAACAACTTTAATAATGCTCGAAGTACTTAAATCGATTATCATCAGTGGTGTAATTGACTATTTGACTTATTTGAACTAAGCTGCGACCCAGACTATACATATGTACATACGTTTTTTCTGGACTCGCGATCGTGCTCAAAGAGCAATGACCAGCGCAAGAAAACAACGCGTTAGGGGTTTTACGCGATAATTAAACTATTATTGCAAAGGATCTTACCACTACACAACATTATGAGACTTTTGTTCTACAACTATTTGCATGCTTATCCGTATGTTGTATTAATTATAAGTATTATATCTGGCTGATGTCGTTATTGGTATATATGGAGCGACTGTATAAAATGCGAAAATCGAGTATAGGTCTTCGTCGGAAGAAGGGCTATGCGACATAGGCTTATTCAAAATGTTGAGTGTTAAAAATGTTAAATAATGGAGCTGTACATAAGACAATCTTTCACATACACATACACAATTACTTTACATTTATTTATATAAACATACATGGGACATCACATATATTTGCCTTACACAAAGAGATCTGACTGGACAAAAACATTTTGTAAGCATTCCGTAGCTTCCATTTCTGGTAAACATGTGTTTGCCGATATGATCTGAATGTAAGTTAGGTTAATCAAAATAACCTTAGCAAATGTATTATTGCTTAAACAGTTATGCAACCAATGCGGCCTCTACAAAACTATTAATGATCCTACACATGACACTGAGCGTTCCTCTTCAACAATTGACATACTACATGCCTCTGAGCCTAACATTATTCACTCATTGAGAGCCTTGTCTTGAATACAATATTTGATATCACTGCCCCATCTATGGTCTTCTGAACTTTAAGTGCCATATAAAGCTTTTCGATCATGGTAACTACGAAACTCTTCGCGAAGTTATGGCTACCACACACTTGGACGCAAAGAAGCATAACGACCTTAATATATATTCAAAAAACTTAACCGAGTACATACTATCTACGCCGAGACACTATATTCCAAACAGAGTAATAACTATTCGCCCCTTCGAACCACCCTGGATAACCACTCACATAAAAAATCTAATTCTGTGTCGTCGGCGGTTGTTTCGCAAAGCGAAACACACAACCCTTGAACACGACTGGTGTAAATTCAGAACAATGCGACACAAAGTTGTGACCGTAATGAGACGCGCAAAACTGAATCCCCAAGACAAATTGGTTGCGAAGCTTGGATCAACGACACATTCTAGATCATAGTGGTCATGTTTAAAAAGCTTTATTCGACTAAACCCGACATCATCTATACCCTCACTTAGCCATCAAGATTCAATTATTGAAGACGCCACCCTAAAGGCAATTGTCCTTAATAACTTCTTCACAGAACAAACGCTACTGGACGAATCAGAAGCAGCTAACCTAAGCCAGTACACATATCAACGCAACGAAACTCTGAGCTATCTCTTGGTTACTCCAACTGAGGTCAAATCAGGGCTACGGGGTTTACCATTTGACAAAGCTTCTGGCCCAGATTCAGTGTCATCCCAATATGTAAAGAAGGAGACTCATCTAACTCAGCCAACTATCGTCCTATCTCCCTACTAAGCTTACCAATATAGGCGTACGAGGCAGTCTTTTATCCTGGTTCAAATCCTACCTTACACACCGCAAACAAAGTGTTGTTCGCCCAAACGCAGAATCCAATTTGTCTCATAACAACGCTGGAGGAGTACCACAGGGCTCAATTTGAGGACCTCTTTTGTTTTTAATATTCCTTAATGATCTAGTCCAAGATATTTAAGCAAACATCAGGTTATTTGCCGACGACACTAGCCGCTATGTTGCAGTCGACAATCCAGTCAACGCTGCAGCTATACTTAACTCCGATTTCGAAAGAATCAACAAATGGGAAAACACATGGCTTGTCTGTTTTAATCAAGAGTAAACGGAATCAATGATTATAAGTCTCAATACAAACACACCTCAACATCCCTCTGTATATATGGATAACGTCGCCATTAACGAAGTAACACAACATAAACAACTAGGGCTCTACTTTACAAATGATCTCAAATGGGGCACCCATATTGAGTACATTGTTAATAAAGCCAACACAAGAATAAACGTAATAATTTTTTTTAATTGAGACCGTTCCTCATTGGAAACCATCTAATTATCATGTCCTTGCTCGAATACGGCGATGTCATTTACGACAACTGCAAATTACAAGACCAAGAACTGTTAGAGACCTCCATCATGAGGCTGCACGAATAGTCATAGGTGCCGCGAAATTAATCTCTATTCAAAAGCTTTTGAAATAAGTCGGATGGGAAACTTTAAGTAATCGTAGAGCTGAACAGTAACTCACTCGTTTTTACAAAATGACTAACAACCTAATCCCAACCTATCTTTCTGCTTTACGTCCACCCACGAATACCAACGACCGCTATAAACTTATAAATAATCACTCAATTTATTTTACAAAAGCTAGAAATGCGCTCTACTACAACTCTTTTATCCCATCCACTACTCGTGCTAACAATAGACTTCTAACCGAAATCTCGAACGAAACATCCATCTTCTCGTTTAAAAAAGGTCTTCCATCACCAGCGGTCAAAATTCCAAAATTCGTATTATGGCAAACGGATATCCCAGATAATATATACACGACTTTTCACAAACGGAAGTGTGCTTTTAACATTTTTAGTAAAAACATAACGCAATCCCATCTTTGCTCTTGTGGCGAAGAAGAAACAGCTAGCCTCTATTTGTGCACTGTCCATTGTACACCACCATTCGAGCGCCGCGCCTCTTGAACTCTGTATCGCACTTCTGCTTACCATCAACCAAGGTATTGTGTTTTGGAAATCCGCTTCTTTCTTTGGAAGACAACTGCAATATTTGTGCAGCAATAAAAGCATGTATTGATAAATCAAACTTCTTCGATACGACGCCTTCGGTACCAATTCCCTCATAATCCTTACGTGTTCCCCAGGTTTCTCTAACCTTTGCTCCAACTTCGTTCTGCAACTCTATCTCCGCATCCATTTCTCTATCTCTTCCTTACTTACACATCCACTACACAGATCTATATCCATACTCATCAGCTCCCCCCATAAAAACTAACTGCAATTTAATTATACACATGTACTTTCCATCACAACTGCTCTACATTAACATATATAACAATTGAAGCCCTTCTCGCCTAATGTATCGTTTATTTATGCTCGTGGAACGCTTGACAATAAGCTTAGTTTAACTTCCAGGTCAATCCACATATTAATGTGTATATAATTCATGTAAATGCATTCCGAAATAAATATTTTCAAACCAAATGTATTATGAAAAGGCAATTATTACTTATTATACACGTTCGAATTCATTAAAATAAATACTTATTGGCTGAAGACATCCGTTTTCAAAGTTCATTTTGTGTTGCTCGATGATTTTGTACAGAAAATAAATGATACGTTTTCCGGCTTGTTTAATTCCGAGTTGACTTCTCCATCAAGGCATTATTTAGGTTTTACCTCTATATCAAGTCAACAACACCCAAGCACGTAGTTGCGAATGAATAAGTAATAATACCACATCTTATCATTAAATAACCACAGATGATACATACTTTGAGGAATTCTCGTTTCAAATTCTGAAGTTTTGGCTACAGGTTCAATAAATATGAGTCCAATACACATGGATAGGAAATACAGCAAGACATATTGCATACGTTATTAAATATTTATGAAAAACTATTGAATATTAATATTCACCTAACCAATATATATGTGTTCCCGAAAAAAGAATTAATTTTGACCACCTACAATATTTGTGTTAATCTAACTTCAAAGATTTCTGTATTCTATTGACCTTCAATGAAATTGTGTGTCTCGTTTTGTTGTTTGGCATGAGAAAAAAAAATCACTTAAATATCATCGAGTGCAAATACACTTATAATACTGTGTTATTTGAACATGATTATTGACGGCGTTTCAATATTACTGTATACTTATCTGTCAATTTCGTGTGCAGATGTGGTCATTTTTGACGACGTTCATAACGTTGAGCAGCCTTACTTAGCTATTATTGAAAAAAATCAACAGCCGTACCTCAAACGTTACATAGAATACATTTAGAAGAACCTTTATACGTAATGTATTATAATGATTGCTGTTATACTTTAAATTAGAACACGCTATTTTTGTATTTCTTTGCGTAATTAGAGTGTATTTATTTAAAGTATAAGAACCACCAACATAATACATTGAATGCATATTTAAAGACTATTTATAATACTGTTTCGTTACATAAAGTGTATTTTTCATCGTCTAAGTTTTGCCATAAACGATAGTTGGTGCAGTGATTAAATCCGCCACATTCGGATGGGATGATATTTTTTACGTACATTATTTATTTGCATGTTTTTTTTGTTACATTTTAACTATTTGGTAAATAAATAAGTGATATGAAATACCTGAATTGTATAAATAAATGTAACATTCATTTTCTTAATTATTAATTTGGTGTGTTTTATTAAAGTCAAAATCGACTTTGGAGAAAAGTATAACGCTTGTTCTACTTAATAATGACTATTGCTTTCAGTCAACCTTCAATAACAACCAACAGTTTGCGATGTCTTTAAAGACGTCTTAAAATAACTAAACTTGTTCATATTTAGAGCGAAAAAACGGATGCCCTGTCTGAGGGAACGAATTCACGTTAAACATGTTAATAAATATCATCCTTATTAATGAAAACCAACCAAAAATAATCGCCTGTTGTAAAATGCTAATTTAAATGGTGGCGGATTTAAGACATATAACATATTATTATATTTTCTACATATTACTATTTACACCGTCGGGGTGTTCGTTACTACGGTGTCGAGTCCTTGTTTTTTTATAATTATTTGTCTGTGATATATGGACATTTGTTTTCTCTCGGGGGTAATATCGTAAAATATGTTTGCTGCGATATGCTATCAAAGCAAGGCTCTTATACCAGCATATCAGACTGTTTATCCGAGATAAACCCATGCTGGGAATTCCTGGTAGCCCGATAAAAAAACATTGTGAAATCCCGCGGGCTACAGACTGTGGATTTGGCAGACGCTGGACCTTAGAGACTTCATACCACTTTAATGACTTACCAGTCCAATATCATACCATTTGAAGACTTCATGCATATAGTTTACATAATATTTACACCACAAAACATAATATTTAACAATAAATTTTTATAAATGTCAAGATATTTTAATGAATATATGTATTTATGTTCAATATGCATATCGTAAGTAAGACAGTTTTTTATTATATTAAAAACGTGTATCAATTCATTTTTATTTTAAATAAAAAAAATGATTTAATAGTTGACTTACACGTATTGCTATTTTAACTATGTTAACTCTCGATATATTTGTTTTTGCAATAATACAATCACAAGACAATTTTAGCACTCGTTGGAAAATCAGCTGTAGAGGTATAATCTGTATCAAGAACATTTACATGAAAATCCGAAATATTGGTGCAGTGCCTAAATTCACCACAATTGGATTTTAATGATACTTAAAAAGAAGTAAAAAATGGTCCAAAACAAAGCACATGCATGACATCAAAATTGCGTTTGCTCAACTCAGTATTGTTTCTGAAATAAGCTATATAATATTTAAAAGATGTATATCTTACTAAAGAAATGAATTCATTTCAATACATTATTATTATATGTATTATTATGTTTGTCAAAAAGGGCATATCATATAAACGAGGTTGATTTGTTTTAGCATATACATGTAATCAATTCCGTGATACTAGTACAAGCACAAATAACTGAGACCTTGTGAATCGATTGTAATTTTAACAGCATTAGGCCAACACAATTTGCTAGTTAACTTTTTCCAAGCATAATCAGAGCTTAAGGTATTAAATACTCTTTTTATCATAGTGTATCATATTAAAAAAACACTTTTATATCCTTAACTTTCTTTTAATTTATAACATAAAAATACTCCACTTTCAAGTGTTTGTCCATATTGAATTCCGAGGCTTGTTTTGCTTTTAATTTGGTTAGTGTTACTATTTTTATCCTAAACTGTCACACAAATAATAAAACTGAAATACTCCACTTTCAATTCTTTGTACATAGTAAATTCCGATGCTAGTTTTTCTTTTTATTTGGTTAATATTACTATTTTGCTTAATATAAATATTGTACATGCAAATGTTTTTCTTTCAAAGGGCATGCAAGGTGTTTGGTGGATTCCGGATTTGCGCACATAAACAACAGATACCGGAACCACGACTGTGAGACTCTCGCACAACTAACGGCGCTTGTTGACCAGTCGTCTGTTACCAACACGGCAGTCTCGTACCCGACAAGGACATGGTGTCAATGGAAGCCTTCCCTGAAATTGTACTTCAGACCTGTTACAGGAATAATGTGAGTACGTGTTACAGACTTGTATGTTCAAATGTTAAGTAAACTTTAACAATTGATGTCGTTACGGTTACTAACCCAGCACTTCTCGTCGACATTAATTTTTTACATTATTTTGTCAAGCTTATTTGCATAAACTAATGTATTTGTTAACCCTTTCAGGCAGTATCAGTACTTTAAAATTGACCAAAGTAAACCGGGTATTGTGACCGCAAAAATCCAACACGACGAGGAAGAGAAGGAATTGCAGATCCTGAAAAACCCGACATTTCGGTTCCAGAATGTGGAGCGTCCACACTCAGTTCCCCCTGCTGGATTGAGTGCAGACCGCCGGCAATATTTGCGCCGTTCCGTGAGCCGATATGTCCGACCAGCGTCGACGGATTATTTCGTTGGAAATTGACTCTTGTGACGACGTGCATATGTTTGTGTATTTAATGAACATTACGCGACTGTACGTGCCAGAAACAGATATGACTTACTGTCCTTAATATTGTGTACTATTATGATACAAATGCTATTTCATTGTTTTCAATTATCTATGTATCTGATACTTTGCACATCAATACATTCATAAACTATAGCATTGGTTGATATATAATATAATAATTATAATATATAATTATATTTAAGCCCTTTGAGGAATTATGCATTAAAGGAACAATGAAAGTAAAACAAACAAACCCTACAATTTGCCCTCGACGTCAAGTAGAAATCGCAAATTTAAGAGTTTTTTAGGGAGCTCTATATTTGGTTTTGTCGGAAAATGAAGGATAACGATTAAGAAAATAATGTTTGTCTTAAACGTTGCATCAAATCTATACATTTATTTATAATTATGTCGGTAAGATTTTACAAATTATGACTGGTTAAGGATCAAAATTTGCCACAAGCCGTCTAAAATCGCGACACGTCACGCTTGTTTTATCGCCGACATTCTATCGTTGCTAGGAAACAAAATGTAGTTACGAATAATTAAAATATAAAATATACTTATTTTGATCATACTGTTGTTAGTTGTTACCGGTTAAGTTAATTAAAAAATATTGATAAATATTGAAAGAAATGTGATACAAGAAAATGACACGACGTCATAAATACAACGTCAAAACGTAAGCAAATAAAAAACGGATTATGTGACGTCATTAAATGCCCATTATTCCGCCGTTTTGCATCGAATACTTAAAACAAACATACCGTTACGCTCAGAAAGGACTGCACTTTAAGAAATTATAAAAATCCCAAATTCGAAAATGTTGTCATTAGGCCCGGTTTTCTCACGACGCTCCTCATATGTATATTTATATGTTTTATATTTGTTAACGCTAGTTTAAAACTTTGTCTTCTTGGGTTTTTGGCATTCTGGATATTATTTAAAATAAACTAATTCATATACAGAATTATTTAATTGATTTATTTAATTATCTTTCTATGAATAGTAACAAAATAAATATAATATTTTTGTGATATGGATTTCAAAAGGCGGGAATGCACACACGGAGTGCCGATTTCGCTTTTTTTGTCGGGCCAATGACCGCTTGGTATTTTGCTCACGATCGATTTCACGAGACGTCATTTACTGAAAATGACTTCATTAGCAACATAAAAAATGGCTGCCGCGAAACGCACGCTGAAAGTTCAAGCGGAATGTTTTTTTAATAGATTGTCAAATTCATGAAAATATTGACACAATGTAACATATATCTATAACATGTCAATTATACATCACTTGTAATGTTGGTATATAAAAAAATACGCGCCACGTCTTTTTTACTTCTTATATAGTCATTATCCGACAAGCATGAAAGAAACATGCACAGATGACATCACATTAGGTGACGTCATTAATTCACATATTTGGTAAAGTCATACAGTCACACCTTCGGGGAAGTGGCCCTTGTGCTGAAACGCTCCGGCAAATACTGCTTAAGGTGTGCCAATACGAGCCCATTATAATGATTATCCATAGTAAAACATGATATATTTTGCTATTATGGTGATTATCAATAATACAATATCCAGGTACAGTGTAAAACGTTTACTGCTTACACACGACAATGATGTTCAACATGTATGTGTGTATGTTTGTGTGCGACCGTGTGTGTGTGTGTGTGTGTGTGCGACCGTGTGTGCGCGTATGTGTGCGTTCGTGTCTGTTTTCGTGCATGCGAATGTGACCTTACGGGTCCGGCTCATTTCGTTTATTTGAGATTTCGAAATGAATGTTTACAAATGATCTTCATATGAAGACGCGTAGGGTGCAGCAACAATGTCGCTCGCTTCCAGTCCACAGTGGACTTTGAAATTTCTTGCATATTCCTTATATGTATATAGTGAAAGTATTTGTACGTGTCCGGCTCATAACTTTGTCGTGCATTAGGATATTTTGAAATAAATTGTGCGTGCGTTCGTATGTGAACTTTATCGTGCATTATTTGTTTTTCTAATACATTGGCACAGATTATCATATGTTGTTTTCTTAAATGTCAAGGTTACAGTTAAAGCTTGAATTTGTGAGGTGACAGTGGAAGCCTGAAGTTGTGCTTATAAGGAAATATTGGTTGTAGATCTTGAAGTGAACTTAACTTTAAGGTCTATTTCTTTGAAATTCATTGTCAAAATATTTCATCACTTCAAGACGGCATATTGTAGGCACCAACAATGTTGCTTGCTTAAAGGTCAGTGTTATTGTTTAAAAACAATCTAATCTATTATCTAGTTATACGATATTGAATCATTATTACCTCTGTGCATATCGTCAAACAGCTTAACTGCGGCCTCTGCAAGTTGTGCCATATCAATATCAAAGTGTAACAAATTTATCGCAAACGCAATTTGCTGGCGGTTCATGATTGTGAACTCAACAAATGCAAGTACGGTTGCTTTATAATTTCAATGATGTATTTCAGTAGCAATTTATTGTAGTGGACCGTACATGTCCGTACTGTTTCGTGCTGAAATGTAGTACATCGTAAAAGATCGTGCAAATTCCTGCCTATCCGTAGTACAACGTACTAGAACCGTGTCTTTCCGTAGTATATCCGTGGAATAATCGTAGCTAATACGTAGCGTAACCGTACCGCTCCGTAGTTCATCGTATCAATCCGTAGAAGTCCTTGAAAATCTTTGGGCCTTCGAAAAGGTACGGACGACTACGGTGTCGTTACGAACTAGTACGGATCAGTACGGTTTAGTACGGACTGCTACGGATACGCTACGGTCGATAAATTCGTAGCAATTTTTTGAACATGTTCAAAATTTGTCAAGAGTCGCTACGGACATCCAAAAACTACTACGACTGATCACGGATCAAGTACGGAGAGCCACGGTCCAGTAAGGATAGCTACGAACTGTGCCGAAAAGTATTCGTAGCTCGTTCGTAGCTCTGATTCGTGACAGTGTGACCGAGGCATTAATTNTATGGCGGCGTGTCTTGTTGTTGTTGCGCAGGCGCGTTTGAAATGGAGGGACTGTGGTAAGTAACGTACTCGGTATTATTTTGAAAAATACCGTTGTACCGTTTGTACTGCAGTTGTATTTGTAGTATTGTGTAGTTAACATAATTAAA
Source organism: Dreissena rostriformis (assembly GCA_007657795.1). Taxonomy (NCBI): domain Eukaryota; kingdom Metazoa; phylum Mollusca; class Bivalvia; order Myida; family Dreissenidae; genus Dreissena; species Dreissena rostriformis. Next base: position 59,243 of record VMBQ01000253.1, read on the forward strand.
GAAAATAAGTGTTCTACACAAACGAATTTCTGAATACATGCACCGGAAGTGGGTATTTAACGGATGTCGCCTACGTGAGAATTGCATCGAGCACTTCTCCGCAAACCGACAGTTATGGGGTTATACTAATAATTACATAGTTTGATTTGCAACTTTATGACATGTTATTTTATCACTTGGTATTCATAGGTACGGGTAGAACAGCGCTCACGGTTCACGACATCGACATCCGGCCGAACCCGGTGGTGTTTCCGGGCGAAATGCATTTGGACATGAATATGACGGTGAATCAGAAAATTGACCTACTTTTCGTTGACATTGAGCTCCATAAGATCACGGCCTTCGGGGAGGCCACGATTCCCTGCATCGGGGACACCAACATCGGGACATGGTACGTCTTGTTTTATATTCGGCTGCGGCTGCGGGTTTGGGTACTTGCGTGTTTAAAACTTTCATTGCCTCCGTTTGGCCAAACCAATATAATCGGTCTAGCAGAAATCTGCTAGCTGATTAGCTTTAGAGACCTATCGTTTGCGTTCAACTTGTAAAACCTAAACACCAAATAATAAAATGTAAGTATGTAGGTCCATACAGTCTCTGTACCCATCTCTCTGTACTGGATTTTGTGCGCGCTTCTGTGTTTCTGTATTTTTTGTTCGCTCATTAGATGTTTCTCTTTATATTTGTCACTCGGTCGTCACCGGAGATCGTCATCGCTTGCTCTAATAACCGCCGAATCCTTCTATTTGTACGACCCCTTCCTTTTGGTCATCATACCTGTCAATCTGTTATGGTTTTAAAGCCCATCACTTATTTGAAACAGAAAGTGCTTAACAACCGCTTTCACGAAAGTACAGGTAAAGCATGAGCACGAAAGATGACCAAGTAAGCAAATCAAACAATGATAACAATGTCTCATGTTCATACGTCGATCTTTAAAAAAAGATAAGCGGCAAGAGTTGTGTCAATCTTTAATTCTCATGTAGATGCATAGTTTGCATGGGTCTGTACTTTGACGATTATGTTGCAATTGTCGGTAGAAACGTTAGACAACAATAAGACACTGCACATGTTTGTGGCAGGCAAAGTAATTGTCATAGAAATGCGTGTTAATGACAAATGCTAAATATAATATAAATTCACTTATTACAGTTTTCTCTAAGTATTATCAAGTAAACTTAATTTGTACTATCATGGTGGGCCAAAGTATCTATAATTCTCTTTGCTTGAGCTCATCAGCTTAAATTACGTAGCACATTACATAACAGGAAAATTTAACGAATATCATCATGTCTGGGATTTAACTCTGCTGTGAAAATGCATATTGCATTTACTGTCTTCTTGGTTCAGAGGTCATTTCGCATACGGAATGTAAGATAAAATGTGAGAATCTCAAACGGTGCGTGTTCTGATATGACAGGTTAGTAATTCAGAAACTACTTTACTCGAATGAAGCCGGTTTTCTTTCGACAAACTGCTTTAATAGAGAAGAACCGGTTTCCTTTTCAGAAACTATTTTAATCGAAGGGAATCGGTAGCTTTCATGCAAAGCACTCGGTGCATAGGATTGAACTCGAGAATAAAGATTTTCATCATCAAAAACATGTACGCCATTTCAGTTAAACCAGGCCCTCGGAGTGTGACAATATATAAACAAAACACTGGTGTTTTCTTTCTTAATAGCAAGAACATCGACGCATGTAGTATCCTGCCTAGGATCCGCAACGGTTCCTCGGTGGTTTCAACGGACTTGGGGCTGCAAATTGACAAGATTCTTCTTACTGCTCTTGGTCACCAAGGCGACTGCCCCATCCGTCCGGAAACCATCGTGATTCGCAACGAGCTTATTCACCTGTCGCCGATACCAGGCACTCTTGCCACTATCGCTAGCGTAAGTGCATTAACGACCTCTAACAATGAAAGCAAGAATGGCTTATCTTCCTTATCTGCGCAAATGTATATAGGCCTCTTCAGCCTATAAAGCCTCTATAACGCTCAAAATCAACGGAAATTTCGTTAAATATTTCGTAAAATAAAGTTAACACATTAACAATCAGTGTTCCTTATAGCAATAGCCAACGTATCAACGCTAGATGTGGTCTGGTAACATAGATTTAACACGATACAAAATTCTCTTTTTTGTTTGTTTGTGGTACAATATATTCAACACATGTTTATGTCCCATGTTATTGTTCGCGTGTCGTATGAATAGATATCGTTGCGGAAAATTAAAATGGAATATATTGTGCCACACAAAAATAAAAAAAGCATTTTATATCTTGTTAAATATATGTTACCAGAACACATCTAGCGTTGACATTTTTGCAATTAATATAAGGAACACTGTCTATGTGTAAACTTTATTTTTAGGAAATTTCCGTTTATTTTGAGCGTTATAGGGGCTTTAAGGGACGAATGTCATAATTATATGATCATACATATCGCTTATTTATAAGTAGATAAGTATAATACAATATTTATTGACCTGGTAATTATATTACTTGTGCATGTAGTTCCATTTATTATAAATACATGCATTAAACGAACATAAGCATAGATATAAACAATAAGAACATAAATTGAATGATGGATTGCATTTATTATATTTTATTAATGTTGACAGTATGAGGGTTAAGCTAAAACTAGAAATAAGATGTTATATATCGTGTGTCCTCTTTGCCACTAAAACTTGCTAGATTATTTCATGTTTATAATTAACACAAGAACCACCCATCCCACACAATTTGAAAGAACATTGCGGTCGCAATTTTATTATATGCAAATCATCTCTTAAGTTCACGCATTCGATAGAGAAATCAAGATTTTATTATCAGGGAGACTACAGAGTAACGATGAAGATCAAGGACGACCCCACGTCAGACGACAATATCGGCTGTATGACCCTGGAGGCGGGAGTCAGGCGGAAGGATGAACCAATTGTTGGACGATAGGCAGACGAGAAAATGATTAATAGTGACATAGACTGTCATGAGCCAGATGAGAGCGATCGAGTATACCGATCGTTTGGGATACATCCTGGTGTGTTCTGGTTTTCTTTTAACATATGAATCGTGTTTTGCCATATGTAAATGTTATTTTTTATAATCTCAAAATAAACATAAGACCAGATCGGATTTCTTGTGTGTTATAACTATTAACCGATTCGTGTATACGAATGTGCATTTCTGGTAGATTTTGCTTACCAATACACCTATATTGTCTTCTGTAAAATATCTAGTTTTTCGCATTATACATAGTCGCTCTATATTCTTATACCAATAATGACAACATCCAGACACAATACTAATAATAAAGAAAAAAATCAGATAAGCATGCAAAAAGATGTAGAACTGATGTCCCATAATGTTTTGTAGTGGAAAGATCGTTTGCAATTATAGTTTAATAATCGCGTCAAACCCCTGACACGGTGTTATCATGTGCTGTTCTTTGTGTTATTTAGCACGATCGCGATTCCAGCAACATGTATGCACATTTTTATGGACTTGTTCGCAGCTAAGTTCAAATAAGTATAATCTTCAATCACCCCACTTGATGATGATCGATTTAAGTATTTCGAGCATTATATCAGGAGAATATTAATGAAATTCGACAAATAGGGGAAGTAACCGCTGCGATGTATTTCGGTTTCCAACTACATGAGTTAATTCCCCTGATCTAGCTCGTTCACAAGCCAGTAGGTTCGCGCTCGCCCCTTTCCCTGAAAAATATTTGGAATATGGATCAAATTTCACGAGAAAAGATAGTATGTGTTTAAATGTAACTGTACTGAAGTGCAGAATATCAATTTTGCAGATGGAAATGTTCTGAACAACTGATATATTAATTCAATTGTTCGTTCGTTCATTCGTTCGTTTGATTGTTCATTCATTTATAAGTTTATTCATCTCAAATAACATATTTAACAAAACAAAAGGAAAAGCTATTCTCCAAACCTGCAGAGCAGAAAATAGATTATAAATCTATTGGGATTTACGTTAACCATTTATTGTCAGGTCAACAATCTAAACTATGTTTTCATTATCATTTGATAAACTGAACTTTCCTAAACTATCAAATGCTCTAAAATACTAAATAAATCAGTTCTAACACGAACATTAACCTTCTTTGTGAATGACAAGTAACATCACCATATTGTTAACTTGGCAAATGTAAAACTAAGGGAGGTAATTATAATGTAACCGTAAAGCATCTAATACGACCCCGAAACCTTTCGTCACACTATGTTACCTTGACCTCGATCACTCCTCGCTCTTCTAAGGTGAACGTGGCAAATGTAAAACTAAGGGAGGTAATTATAATGTAACCGTGAATCATCTTATTCGACCCCGAAACCTTTCGTCACACTATGTTACCTTGACCTCGATCACTCCTCGCTCTTGTAATGTGAACGTGGCAAATGTAACACTAAGGGAGGTAATTATAATGTAACCGTAAAGCATCTAATTCGACCGGGAAACCTTTCGTCACACTATGTTACCTTGACCTCGATCACTCCTCGCTCTTCAAGGGTGAACGTGGCAAATGTAAAACTAAGGGAGGTAATTATAATGTAACCGTGAATCATCTTGTTTGACCCCGAAACCTTTCGTCACACTCTGTTACCTTGACGTCGATCACTCCTCGCTCTTCTAAGGTGAACGTGGCAAATGTAAAACTAAGGGAGGTAATTATAATGTTACCGTAAAGCATCTAATTCGACCGGGAAACCTTTCGTCACACTATGTTACCTTGACCTCGATCACTCCTCGCTTTTCTAAGGTGAGCGTGGCAAATGTAAAACTAGGGGAGGTAATTATAATGTAACCGTGAATCATCTTATTCGACCCCGAAACCTTTCGTCACACTATGTTACCTTGACCTCGATCACTCTTCGCTCTTCTAAGGTGAACGTGGCAAATGTGAAACTAAGGGAGGTTATTATAATGTAACCGTGAATCATCTTATTCGACCGGGAAACCTTCGTCACACTCTGTTACCTTGACCTCGATCACCCCTCGCTCTTCCAAGGTGAACGTGGCAAATGTAAAGCTAAGGGAGGTAATTATAATGTAACCGTTAAGCATCTAATTCGACCGGGAAACCTTGCGTCACACTATGTTACCTTGACCTCGATCACTCCTCGCTCTTCTAAGGTGATCGTGGAAAATGTACAACTAAGGGAGGTAATTATCATGTAACCGTGAATCATCTTATTCGACCCCGAAACCTTTCGTCACACTTTGTTACCTTGACATCGATCACTCCTCGCTCTTCTAAGGTGAACGTGGCAAATGGCAAAAGAAGTTCCATAGTCGCCTCACTTATATGTATTTTCATGGCTGTTAAGACAGATAGAAAGGTAGATAATACGAGAATCAGAACAATAACTCGTTGAGGAAATGTATGTACTTAATCATTTACGATGATGCGCGGTACAATGAGCGAACTTCACCCATTTATTTAAGGCAACCAGCTGCAGTATATTGACATTGTTCAGGCCTATAGAAATATATGTACACATACACAAAATTGATTTAGTACTGTAAATTGTTTGATAACATTTAGTTCGAAATAAGTCATTTTTGGTATCGAATGGCACACTGCCTGTTGGCAGTCATATTCTAGCATATCAGTAACCATGTTATATATAACGATACTTATTATGCAATTTACTGCACGATATTGACAGTTCAATTGCGGACAAAACTCAAGGCGTCAATGCCTTTGATGTGAATTGTGATTTAAACTCCTCGATACAATCATTGTTTAATTGTTATCGAATGTGCAAACGTAAAACAATTCATTCGATGCTTTCAAATACACATGTGCAATGGGATAAATGAATACATTAATGTTAAAATGAAAAAAAAAATGTACCTAACGCACATTGAACAATATTTTAAGTACCACATATACAGAAGGAGCGAATACGTGATATTAGATTATTATACAGGTTGAACAATTCTTATTTATGATTAAAATCTTCAAACAATTTACTCTCTTTAATAGGCATATATAAGTACATGCAGTTTGAAACTGGTATAAACAGCAGGAAATAGAGTGGAGCAAATTTTGAGTTTCGTTAGAGAGCAAGAATAATATGACAAAACCACATGAATCGGGACAACATAATACATTCTGTGCGAAATAAAGAGTTTGTGGGGGGGGGNGGAGTGTTAGAAATTGAATCACTGTGATAAAATCGATCTGCCACTTCCTACTATTGGTAAACTACCTCTTGTCCAGTCAATCTACACTTTAACCTCAAACTAATTGCAAAAGCATTTCTGAGTGCCTAAATATGTTGATTAAAGCATTATAATTATTAATCAAATAAAAGGAATTGAAAAATCCATTTGGAGGAAACTTGTAGTAAAATATATGATTCTATTTTTATGATCAAAACCGATATGTTGTGACCCGTCTCGAACACCGTACTGTAGATCTACACACAAATAGCATCGTCTGCAGTTGATCGACACGCCATGGGTTTCGATAATTTCGTAAAAGCCGGCTTATTGAATATAATGGACACATTCGAATGAGAAAGGTAAGTCTAGCATTATATTTAATGAAATAAGTTATATTTTAGCGCACACAGATTTCAACGTTGCAGAATGTCCGCAAATGAAAACTGTAATGTGTTTTCGTGTTTTCACATTCATGACAATCCATAAAAGTTGATAAAAAGCATGTTTCGTCTCAAAACAAGCTTCATTGATTCTTTTGTGTTGTGTCATCATTTTTTCTTCACATGTCATTATATTCTACTTTTGATTGATAAAGCTATTCGTCTCCATTTGAAAAAAAAGCGATTTCTAACGGTGGCGAGAATTCTTTGAAAAATAAAAAAAACTACGGAAGCCTTTTCGTGTCATAAAATTTACTATAATTTTTGACTTTTGCTAGGAAAAACTGACAAAAGTGGCTCAATATAATTATAATTAAAAGTTTGAGGGTATTTACATTATATTTATACAAGTTTTATTTTCGGAATAAGCCGAGTGGTGACGATCGAGGTTGAATTTTAAAACTGTATACAGTAAATAAATCCTTAAATCCGACCTTCTCCATTGGATTCCATGCGACTGGCGGTGTTCACAGTATCCCCAAACAGACAGTACCTCGGCATCTTCTGCCCCACCACACCCGCACAGACAGGACCTGGGCCAGAGGTTACACATCACTAAAGAGCTTGACATTATGTTGTTGTAATATTGAATGCGTGCAGGTCTTACTCGTTCGTTTTCCGAATTCGCCAATTGCTAGTTTTATACTATTTGGCTTAAAAGAGTTTACTTTCTAAAACGTTTTCTTTATAAATCTGTATCATGAACCAAAATTAGAAACCTATATGTATGCTGTACGCCGGTTAATTTCACTGATGAAAAAATTTAACCCGTGAATGTCATGATCTAAGTTTATACAAAGTACACACGAAAATTGGGTCTATACATAGCATATTTTCTTGTAGACGAAATCTTCGAAATTAAGTATCCAACGAAGTAACATCCGTTATGAAAGTACTGACATTAGGGCGCAAATGACATATACTAGTTGACATGTTCATGGGTTTGCTTTTGTTTAAAGAATAAATGCACTAATGGCAACCTGATAATCTCGGTTCATAAAAAATCATCATGTTGTGATACGCTGAACGTATTAATTCAACCGGATTTTCTTTTGTTAGTAACGTCATAACACTGAACGAAAATACAAACCAGAGTGTAATCCAATACGCGCCCTTAGCGGTTCTTCCGGTTTGTGACGAATCACGAACTGGCGCACACTGTGGACTATTTCCAGGGACATCCGAGCAATCTGCCGCACATGCTCGTTGCCGTTGCGTTCCGGAAGTCCGGAGACCACCATGTAAGCGTCGCCGATGGTTTCAACCTGTCAGTGAAGTGTCGGGTAAATGTGTTATGCAATAAAATGTTTGAGATCATTAATATGCATATATGTTATATGGTCGCCAATACTTAAAATTGTTTAGCACAAGTATTTAACTCCGTCAATATATTTATGCCGTAACGTAAATACACTTTAATCATATATCGATACATGTTTGGTCTTACCTTGTATACGTCGTAGTGTTCAATAATTGCATCGAAACACGTGTATAGGTCATTAAGCAAATCCACGACCTAAAATAAAAACAACAAAACACATCTCTGCAGCACTGAGCGTTGACAACCTAAATAGCAGATCTGGACTTTCACTTCTTAATATTGTATATGCTACTTCTGTGCGAATTTACAGATGTACTTTCACTCGATATGTAAATAGGTTCTGGGACTTTTGTTCGCGGATATGTACATAGACGTTACTTACAAGGTTTGTGCTCCTTTTAAATATCGGATACTACGCACGTACAAATCAGTCACAGATATGGATTTCTTGTAGTATAAAACATATTATACTATAAAATGAAAGTTAGTTCAAATTACTCACAACGGTTGGTACTCGATCCGTTTTGATGAATGTGAGACATTACAAAATGACGTGTCACGCCTGACAAAACGAGTATATCATCTTCACTGCGTTACTTTTTTCTGTTCCGCAAGTTTGTCATTTAATTGTGTAATATGTCCCGGTTCTCCCACACATCTTGCCCATTTGCTTGGCATCTGCATCAAGGTCTCGGCACCAGATGTTTCTATGCCGCCATGCCTTTCTCTTTTATTGGGGGTTCCAGGTGAGCGATTGCCTTGTCGTTTTGGATGCAGGCTTGCGAAGGGTGTGGCCAATCCATCTCCAACGTCTCTGAAGGATGTCTTCTTCAAATGGCTGCTTTGTTCTTCTCCGTAATTCTTCGTTGGTGAGCTTGTCTGGCCAGCGGATCTTGAGGATCTCCCTGAAGCAGGTGTTGGTGAAAACCTGGATTTTCTTCATGGTGAATTTTCAGGTTTCTGCTCCATAGAGTAGTTTTAGCTTCACGATGGTAATGAGTAGCCTGGATTCCCATATGTTCTTTAGTTGATGGAAGGCTTCTCGTGCTTTACCGATGAGGTTTATGACATCTGCTTCAGTGCCTTCATGGTCGTCAACGATGTTGCCGATATTTTTTCTCCTGCATCCGTTTTTTGGTATGAGAGAGAGGAAACAGATCGTCGTCAAAGTCGAAGTCGTCCAACTGCTTAAAAAGTGTCCACTGGTGTTTCGCTTCTGGTCCGTCAAGGTCATCATAACCAGGTCTATGGGTTCTTCAAGCGACATAATTAGAACTTGCCTGTAATATCGATCTTCACTATTACCTATGACTTACCTGGAAGGGCGTGCTGCCAGCGGAGATGGTGGTGAAGCCGACGATATCACTGAAGTAGATGGTCACACACTCGAAGGCTTCCGGGTTTACAGAGTGTCCCATGCGCAGTTGATTCGCCACACTTCTGCAAACACAGGAACGCTGTCCTATTTCATACAAGCTAGAATGTATGCAATACCACGTTTGGTCGTAAATATTTCTGCACGGTTTTACTATTGCTATTAAAATATTTTAAAAATACGCATGCTTTTTAAGAACTGTGTTGTTTTATTTAGAAAAGTACGTCCATGAGAACACGGTTTAAAATATAAAACGAACCAAGGTGGTTTGTAATTCACTGGGCGTTAAAGTCTATGTGTTTTAAAAAGGCTTAATACTATTCCAATCAAATTTCGTTGTACGTTTTCGATCCCACAGTTTTCACCTTTAGAAAAAGTTATTATTTCTGAAAACGCTTTGAGCTAAGGTCATCTTGTCTCTAAGTGTTTCATAACATCTACGTCAAACAACACAAGCATAACATTTGAAATGGCCAAACACATAAATAAATATTCCACATGCCTCACATTGGCAGAACCTGATAAAAAAATCAATTGCACATTTCGTCCCTTCGATGAAGGCCTATGCATCCTTATCTACATGATCTTCTTGGTAACTTGCTTACTCTAGTTTAAAACAATACTAAACTTTAAACTTAGATAAGCGACATAGAGCCACCAGGTCCCTCATTCGTATACGGTACCTCCGTAAACACCTAAATCAAAGTTCAAGTGGCCTTACCTTGGCAGGACCTTATATAGCAGCTCCTCTGATCGTTTCTTCTCATCGAGGAGCGCCTGCGTTTTCTCCTCGACCATACCCTCCAGGTTGTTGGCATATTGCTCCATGCGGTGTAGGAGCACGTCCAGAACGTTCTTGGACTCGCCGTTGTTTCTATGACGAATAACACATTGGGCGCGTTATCATAAAATTATCGCAATAGGCAGTATTGTTGCCAATTCTGGTGCTATAAAATCTAAGGATACACGACTTACTTTCCAGAGTACAGAGTAAGAACAGCGATTCATGCGTTTTCATACAAAATTGCATAAAGAGAAAATTACGGAAGTTAAAAGATAAAGCTAAACAAATATGATCTCATCTAAGAAAAGTTGTGTCATACATTCAGCACAAATTTACTTAGTATGTTAATAGGTACAAAGATCGCCGCGTACCTCGTCATTCTTATTTTCTTCAACTCTTTCCTAACTTTCTGGAACGTTGGTCTGTCCGACGGAAGTTCATCCCAACACTGGTAAGCGAGCTGCACTACTTCCTGCATATGCTCTTCCTTGTTCAAGGTCGGCCGGGTAGGGTTTATGCCGCCATGCTTGATCATTTCCAGGGTGTCTACAAAGGTAAACTGCGCGGCTGATTTTATGAACAATTCTTAGTCGCGGTATAGTTATGAACGTTGCATTGTCGCAGCGGCACTATACACTTTGCATTGTCGCGGCTTAGGCATGAACAATGTAAAGTCGCCGGAGTTATGAACATGGTATAGTCGCGGCTGATTTCATATCGTTGTATTGACGCGGAGTTAAGCCTTTCATAGATTTTCGGCGAATTCGTGATCGTTGTTTTGTCGTGGCGGAGTTATGACCATCGAAGAGTCGCGGCGGAGTTAAGATGGTTGCATTTTTTGCGGCGGTGTTATGAAAATTGCATGATCACGACGCAGCTACGAGCATTGTGTAGTAGCTGCAGAGTTAGTAAAGTGGCAAATTGCAGACGGAGTCATGAATATTGCACAGGAGGTATTAATATTTTTTATTCCTTTTGTATTTCATCGATATATTTTTTTTTACTTATGCATTGGTTTCACATGAGGAGCCAAATTCTCGGTGTGTAACGGACAATGCATAATTATGTACTGCGTTTGGGGAAGTATTCGAAAACGTTTTATAAAACATTGGACCAACTGGATTAAAATGCACTATTCAGCACACATACTTAATTGGAGAATTTAGCCAAACGGTCGAACCCGCACGTACCGCAGGTGGATGTGTACCAAGATTCCTCGGTGAACGGCTCTGCTCGCGTGCACATCTCGTACAAAATGATGGCAAAACTGTACACGTCTCCCGACTGTGAGCGCTGACGGCTCGCTGGGTACACGCGGAGATGCTCGGGTGCCATCCACAGCAGTTCCGGCGACACCATGTCTACGAACAGCAAAGAATTACGTGACAGTTTATAATAGATAGTTTCTTGCGTCGCGTGCGCGTCACAAATCATACCGAAAATGAAAGCCTGAGTAAGCAATTTTTTGACGAGTGTCAATATGTGCAGCATAATAACAGCATTTTGTTACATTGTTACTCTCTACCAAGTACTGTACATTTGCGTACTCTTTTTCAAAGGTATTAAAATACCATAAATTAATAACAATAATAATAATACTTATTAATATGATTACTCTTTATATTAATACTACTGTTCTTACTACCGGTACTTCTAATATTATCCAAGTCACATTAGACCACCAGAACATTTCCCTCACCACTTTCAAGCCGCACATTCCGTTCTTCGGCTTCATTCAAACAGTTGAGTCCAAAGCCGGTAATCTTGAGCACGAAGCGTCCATCTATCATGCACCTCGAGCCGGTCAACTGACCATGGACACCGATACTGCTAGCGTGCAGGTACGTCATACCCTATACATAGAATATCAAAACTTTCATGCACCATTGGCAATTACATGGATCATGTACCGGGTGTGTTGTTATGATCAGCAATGTCATAAAATTTGTCTACAATACTCACACATTAAAAGCGCTTGTTCCTAGCTTGGAGTTATATCATACAATATACATACAGCATTTTCACTTAATTTGGCTCATGTGTCATAGGATGAGAAAATACAATTTTATATTTTAAAAGTTCTATTTAATAAACCTTCTAAGTACCAAGCCACTATCTTTTATTATGCAAAGCCAAGTCGTATTAGTATTGTAGCTGTAGTTTTGATAGTGTTTAACCATGATTGTTACAGTTCACTTTAATATATTTTATGCACCGTTTATGCGCACGAGCACGTGATTGTTTATCATTTGCGCCACTTTTCAAACTTGGTTCCATGTAGATAATCGTGGAATTTTTTCAATATCGCCCCTCTTCAAAGCGAGGAATTCCAGTTTATGGGATGTGCAATTATTTTCAGCTCGCTTCAGAGAGCGACTGGCAAACGCAATTACCCTTTCCTTCCCATCCTGCTTTGGGTAGAGGACTGCGCCTAGACCTTGCGAAGAAGCATCAGTGTGCACAAAGAACAGCAGTTCATAATTTGCATTGGCGAGAATAGGAGGATTCACCAACTGCATGTTTAAGTCATCAAAAGTCGATTGATGCTCATCAGTCCAGACAAACGGAACTTTCATGGACGATGCACGTGGTTTTTGTTTACCTCTGGATTTGTTAGTGTGACCAATCAGCAGATTGTTGAGAGGTCTTGCATTTTTTTTTTTTTTAAATAAAACGCCTGTTATATCCAACAAGTTCAAGAAATTTACGGACGTTCTTCACATAACAAGGAACGTGCCATTTTTTTCACCGTTTCACTTTTTTCTAAGTCTGTCCTTTTTCCTTCTTCGGATACAAAATGGCCGAGATAATTTCTTTTGGTTTAAAAACAAACACATTTTGATGGCTTAATTGTATGATTGTAGGATGCTAATCTGTATAAAAAAACGTCCAACCTCTAGATATGTCTTTGAATATCATTGGCAAACACGACGATATCGTCTAAGTAGATGAGGCAGTCTCGGACATTAAGATATCCCATGCAACGTTTCATTAATCTTTGAAAGGTTGCTGGTGCGTTGAATAAACTAAAGAGCATTCGATTACACTGATAAAACCCAAGGCCCCCAACTTGAAACGCAGTCTTTTCGTTATCTTCCTCCTCAAGTTCTACCTGCCAGTATCCGGCTTTAAAGTCAAGTTTAAGAGAAATATTTTGACCCACATAGTAAGTAAAAGGTATCTTCAAATCGTGGAAAAGCATTACTGTCTTTCTTCGTTTTTTCATTAAGGTTCCGGAAGTCGATGCAAAATCGAATTGTTCTATTTTTCTTTCTCACAATTACACAGTTTGAAGACCAAGGACTTGTCGAGTCTCGAATTGCTACCATGTCCAGCATTTCGTTCATGTCTTCTCTAACTTCTTTAAATACTCCAAGTGGAATTTATTGGTTTGGCTCTTTAAACAGTTCATTATTGACCAGTTTGATATAGTACTTTACTTTTGAGGTGTGTTCAAGATTCAGGGGATGTTTGGGAAAGATTGAATAATATTTTTGAAACAACTTGTACACTTGATCTTTCTCATCATCGGTCAGATCGATCTGTTTAAGATCTACTCCATATTGTTCTTTTATATTTCCATCTTCAGCTTTTCTTTTCGTGTGCTGTTTCAGTCTGTATCGCTGCAGTCAATGATTCGAGAACGGGTGCTTCTTGTAATACTTTCACTTCGCTTAATTTGCATAGGCATACCCTATACATTGACACCATTGACACTTACACTGCTCATGTATCTAGCGTGTAGATATATTATACCCTGTTCATACAACATTTACAATTGCGTAGCGCATGTAAAATGCTTGAAGATGTATGATACATCTAAACACGCACAATTGACATTTACGCAGCTCAAGTATCTAGCTCGTTGTAAGGATCAGTAATGTCATACCCTTAACATACAACATTGACACTTACACAGCTCAAGTATCCAGCGTATTGTAATGATCAGTAATTTCATACCCTAAACATACAACATTGACGCTTACACATGTTATGTTCAGTGAGATTTATTTTAAAAACATATTCACCATAAAGCCGTCTTAACCATTATCTGAACGAAGGTAATTGATTTGAAATTCTTGTTTTTGCTATATATATTATGAACTGTTCTCTTAATAATGAAATTTCATTTAAACAAGACGTCTGATATGCTATCTATTTCACTTAAAACGCATAGCGAATGCTGCTATGTGTAACTACTTCCGGAAGTGCTCATGGACATGTGGTAAGGAATACCGCTGTACAAGTCCCCTGATGTGTCATGGCGAGTTACCTCAACTATATCCTGCATCAACGACAGTCTGAAGTCCCAGTCCAACTTCATGGCATCATTTTGAAGAAAATCCTGGAGAATATCACAAATTAACAATTATGACATAAAATATTTCTTAAAGTTTATGTATTACCTGAAATTTCTGAAAAATAATATATAGTTAATTTTGTGACGTACCATGCGAAAACAAACAAACGGTATGTGTCCATTGAGAACTGATGTATCCAAAACATTAGAGACAAACATTTGTAATAAATTAGTGAATTTGGAGGGAGCTGTATGTTGGAAATGTTTTGTATGGGAATTAGATGCAGGGTAAGCCTCTAATTGTCGCGCAACAATGAGTGAATTTCCAGCGGTTGTCTCAGCATTTGAAATGTATAAGTACATGTGGGGTTTTAATTTGGTTTTCCATATGTGACCACAGCAGGCAGTTGAACAAATAAAGAAATATGGTATAAAGAACTATGAGTGTGTTTATGCAATAGAAGTCAAATATCAATAATAATGGGTCATTTAATGCTATTAGGTTTTCAACTTCCAACAAATTACATGTATTGTATGTCAATAGATCTAAATAGACAGTCTGAAATTAAATTGGATGTGGATATTGTCAGATTATTGCTAATACCATGAATACATACTTGTCTTCAAACAGATTCCTATTCCCACGAATAATACTTATGGTTAGCAAATAGTCCATACATATCATGGTGGTATTTTTGTTTGTCCATGCAAACACAGGGTTCATCATTCGGACATTATGAACTTATATGAAGTTCATTACAAAAGTCATTAAACAACTTCCAGAAAGTGTTGTAATTGGTGTTCACGTGGGTTCTGATATGTTTTGGTAAAGTATTCATGAATGTTTATACGGTTAAGTTTTATTTTCTGTGAACTTTAAATTGTTTCGGTGGTTTGGAAACAATTAATCAACATTCATGTTCATTTTCACTCATATACTTTGTGTTCACCCATGTACAGTGTAAAACCATGTTTTAATACGGCCCTTAACCTTTGCGTACAAGCATGAGGGCACTTGTTGTGTTATTGCAGAAGACGTTTCTATATTGGGGACAACTACCGCCAAAGTTTAAAATAATTTCTCATAATGCAGAAACGCTAAATTTATTAAAGAAATTAAGTACATGTGAAACAGCAAACATTACTGTTTCTATTCATACAAGAGGTAAAGTCAAAGAAGTGTGTTTAATAAATAAATTGGACGAAAAGTATTTAGTCGATATTTAGACAATAAGTCGATCTGACTGTAACGTTTCGCATTTAAGTAGTTTGGTCTGTGTGTACCTGCAGGTTTCCCCTGGCGCAGTACTCGATCAGCACACACACTTTGCCTGTGTCAGGACAGAGTCCGAAGAAATGAGTCAGATTTGGACTGGTGATCTCACGCATCTGACAGAAAAGTCAGTAAATGTGTTGATACAAAATTGCAAGATGAATATATACCGGTAAGGCTTGTTCTAAATGTATCGTTACATTGATAAAAAGTTTATATTAATGTATACTGAAACAATATCCAATTTAATATTCCTCACATGTCTGTTTTGTTTTGTGATCATAAAAAAGGACTAGTCAATAATTGGAAATATAAAAGCCATACAATTTAAATAACCGATGTTGCCTACGACGAACGTCAATAGAGATGATCCAAAAAATAAAAATAGCATAAGGGCAATTCCAGGATAATTGGTTTTAAGTTATTAACCTATTTTCGCATGACGCGGCTCATTTAAGAAGGTGAATTCAAAGTTCATTCAAAGTTAATATGAATATGACGGGCAAAGGTCTATTGTCGGAACGGGGCTAGGATGGATCAGCGGTAAACATTGGCTACTGATATAATACATATTTAGTCTTTTTTCCTCGTTATATATTGTAGAAGAAACAGAAAGCAGTTTATTATTATTCATTTTGTGTGTAAACAACCTTATCTCTATGAGAAGTACACAAGTAAGATTCATGTGTACATACCTGTTTGATCTCTAGTAAAAGTGCTCGTTCTATGGGAACTGTTTTCACATTCAGCTTTCTGATATGCACAACTGTTCCCTGAAAATCCTTCTATATGTTTTATTTTCTTATAATGACACTAGAGAGGCATTTACATAATAGAATAGATTGTTATGTTCATCACTTAAATGCGCCATGTAATTTTTTCTGCTTGAATTCCATTACGTCACAATAAAATGACGACTTTGTCTGCATAAACCCATAAAGACAAAATATAGTATATGGAAACCATTCATGTTCAGCTTTTGACCACTTTCATTCTTTGAAACTACATCTTAATCTTAAAAAAGGTCGATAAATAATTACGTATGTTTGCATGGTAACAAGAAACAACAAAACAAGAAAAGGCAATACAACTTATTTCCTAGTGTCTCTGAAAAGCCTCAAGCCCAACATACAACATACAGGTCAGTCACAAATATATATGATCAGAGTTGGGATTTCGTTTTACTTTTTGTATAATAGGGTAATGCGCTATATGTAAATTACCTTATGTAAATGTGTTAAAAGCAAACGAAATCTTACGAAACTTGAATGATTGAAATAGGGCTAATTAAAATGCTTACCAATCATATGCAAACTGTGTATTCGAAGCATGTTGCTTGTTGGGTTTTATGATATTTATACGAATTAGGTGAACAAGTATTGTAGCATACCTTGTAAAAACCAACTGTCTGAGCTATTTGAGGTTGTGTCACTATCGAAGTGGAGCCGTCTTCGTTCTGAAACTGAATATCGTGGACGTATAATGTAATTATACAAATGCTCAATATTTGTTATTTTTATCTTTACAGTTCGTTTTAAAACAGCCTCCCCCTAAACAAAAAAAACATACACAAACCCTATTGACAAGAATTGAGATGGTTCCTTCATCTATGCTGTCAGAAGTCTATAAAGGAAGCCGTAAAACAAATATGTTTCATAAAAAATATTGTCCATTATCAAAGTATGTAACTCTACAAGATTCCATTATCAATGAACTATCTCACATTAGTGAATAATTACGCACTAACAACGTATCACATGAGTTCATGAACTCAATTACAATGGAACGCAATTAAAGAGTTTGTATACGATCTTATTAATATTTTTCAACCAATGTAACAACTTAATTGATGACAAAAACAAACAAGGATAAAGGTTAAGAAGAAGTGATAACGGAAAATAATCATAATGATAGTTTTTTGTCTGTTGGCATAAGCGAACATAAACTGAGAGTGGAAATTCAGGAACACGAATCGCGGAAAATGCCTTTATTTGCAGATCTGGCAAACAACCACTGACCATTTTGACCCTCAAGTTGATGCTAAAACATAAGCATATTAATGTAACACATGTGAAGATCTTAGTGTACAAGACGTTCGAATCTCCAACAAGCAACGTATGCGAACGCAGTCTATGGAAAGACCAAGAGTGACATTCCTTTTTGACTACCTTTACGTTGTCTAAAAATGAGACGTTGAATGCCAATTTATTGACACGTTTGATATTTGCTGATTTGAAATGACCAATAATAAAAGTATCCTAATATAATAAAAGGGCCAACGGTTTTTGCAAATATTCATATGAAATTAAATGGACTTCTGGTCCAAATCCTTATTTACATGTGTTGGACTTAGAAATTCTTTAGATGAATTCAATTATAACAATTATTTTCTGGAATGGTTCAATGTTTCACCTTGCCCCCTTTGACAAGCATCCTGTACCAATCCACCTGTGATCCTCGATATTCAATTTTAAGAAACTCAGCTTATAAAAATGAAAACATTCTGAATTTTTAAAATGCAAGCAACTCGATTCCCTATTGGAAACCGTGATAAGTCAATATCAATAGTATGATTATTCTCTGTTGTATAAGCCAATGGTTTTGAAAGTACTCGAAATGGTGCAGTACCCAAATCCGCCACCACATTCCAATTAGCATCTAAAACGTGGATTTTTTTTAAATACTGATGTATACACAAGTGAAAACATTTGATTATTATTTAAATATTCAAGCAATGTTGTGTATTTGCCAAATGTAAATAAAGGACACATGGGGAGGGAAATAAAAACTAGGGCAAAAGTTTAAAAAAAATGGGACAAGGCAATCAATAAAATTAGAGCCTTATGCAATTCAAACAATATCAAACTATTATGTGCAGATTTGTTCATACGACACATTTACTAAATGTTTGTTTCTAAAACAAATACAAGTACACGTGACGGCATCGGTAAACTTATAAGTTTAAATTTATAAGGTTATACATTTTATTGAAATAGTTTGTGGGACAAGATTAAAACGGCAAGCAAATTCTACAACGAATACGAGAAAAGTAACATAATATTTGATGAAGTCGATGTGTGAAAGGAATGACTGCGGTAGTCGAAGATTTGAACGCCAAAAACACATAGTTGCGTGAACCGCTTTGTTTTACCCGACGAGTGCTGGACATTACTGATGACGTCTGCGCGGTCACGTGTATGTCCTCACTGCGCACGCGCCACCAGTTATTATGGATATCCGCTTCAGCTTTAATTCGTCTGGAAATAGAGTTGGAATAAAGAAATTTGTTATCTATGTCCTCAAAACATTTTAAACATAAGGTGGCATCTCAATGCTATAAATCTAAATATAAAAGGATATATTAATCTATTCAATATGTATTATTATTGGATTTAAGTCAAGAATATATTACAATTGTGTATATGTTCTAAGCCATTCCATCAGCATAGTTTTGCTAATTAAAAATTACAATTAAAATAAATCAGCATTTATAAATAAATTTTAAAAGCTATGTGGATATGTTTGCGTCTATATTCCCGTTTTATGCATACCTAAACATGAAAATACCGACTAGGGCGAGAACGACAATGACGCTGCTCAGACTGATCCCTACCACTGCACTGGAGGACAACGCTTGGAGAAAAACAGCATGACAAACGTTATTATAATATAGGCGTATCCATGGAAGAGCAGGGTACATGCTTCTGCGTTTAGTGTACTCCCGACAACAACAACATATAATAATAATAATAATAATAATAATAGTAATAATTTATAATAATAATAATAATAATTATAATTATAATAATAATAATAATAATAATTATAATAATAATAATAATAATAATAATAATAATAATAATAATAATAATAATAATAATAATAATAATAATAATAATAATAATAATAATAATAATAANATATAACATTAATGAGAGATAAAATCAAAGAAAAATAATATCTTAATTGGAAGAACATTGGTAGAACACTTCCATCGAATGTGTAAACATGTTGCGTTTAAATGAAGCACACAATACTAGAGTCTACCTTGAATTGTCCTGTTTCTTGGACCATGTCGAGCAAGGTGAAATCGATCACTCGGTCACCGTTTGGATTTATATAGAATGGTCCGCCGATTCCTAAAAAATGACGTTAATATGTATACATAAAAAAGAAGGACTACCGGTATTTCTAATATTATTTAAAACATGTCGTTGCAAAGGAATGTTCGATTGATTTACAACAAAGTACTACAAAAGTACTGTTTTTCGAAGTTACTATCAAATTCATGGTTTCTATTTCGAACGAGTTGAACTATAAAAGACGTTTGCTTTTGTTTTTAAACCATTCACAATGCGTAGTGTTGGATGTTGTGCGAAATTCCGTCCTTTGAATGGGTTTCTGTACAAGTGCATTGGATTGGTTCATGGATTGTGCTGCGGTCATAGCCGGATCGCGATATTACTTGTCCGGTCACTAAAACACATGTATAGATAAACCGACTTAATTCAAGGTGAATAATGTTCTCATAACATATCTCACCAAGAAGTGTTCTGTTCCACATCCGTTGTACAACTCTCTGCCCGTTACGAGGATTCTCGCCTGCCGCGATAGTTTCATTTAGCGCATGTACATACAGTAAAAAGGAATCGTACAGGCCTATGTTGATTGGGGACACCTGCAATAGACATGCATTCAATAATTGAAGCGCAAATGTTAAACCGGTTCTTCCCTCGAACACTTGTTAATATACTAGTTACTATTTAAGTTTTTTTTGTCGAATTCCCCTTTTAAAACGCATCTTTCACTTCCAAAACACGAACACACCAGTTCACGCCGGGTATGCGGATACGTTGATGACGGATGGCACTTCGGTGACAGAGAACAACAAAAGCCACGCGCGAGAGTTGGTTCTTCAGCTTTTTTTGCATTTATGTTCTATTCATTTGGTTTTCAGATACGGAACATTTTGGGGGGATTAATGGTATAGCACTTCGTATTGCGAAGAAAAAAGATCGCGAAAAAACGGTGAATTATAAACAAAAAACGATAAAATTCCATCGATAATCAGCATGAATTGGATGATCAGTACATATTTTAACAAAATAAACATACTTGGAAATAAATCAAGAACGTGCTTTCTATTTGAAATAAAAGATCAATATGTCGATTAATGTTACAACATGTTACATTTTAGTTTACTAACATATTTGAGGAAATTCAAATGTTTTAAGAGCCGCATGCACATTTGTCATGGGCACTTCGTTTACCGATCATCTCAATGACATTTGCACTTTGATTCCCGATTACTGGACACTTTTTTCCAGATATAACACATTTTTTTAGTGAATCAAAAATGCAGAATTCGCTGTGGAATACTGTTTTTGTAGCAGGCAATACATAAAAATGTATGTACATACGTAAATTAAAAACGAATTACCGAAACATTTTCTTATCCCTTTGGAATATGATTATGATTTTGTATAAATGTGAAAGATAAGTGTGAAGCTAATTCGACATGTCTGTTGAGTACAGTCTATATGACCATATATTGATGACCATATATTTTTTCTGTTTTCGAGTCACCCAACCGCCGGATCTACGCATAGTTCACAAGCTTAAACAATTTTAAATTACGTTCTTTGTGGCAAAACGGTTGATCTAAAGCATGTATCCATATGACCTAATGAAGGTAATAAGGCCATTTACTTATATATTAGAAAGCATGTCATTGTGCTAAACCTGTCTCTCAGAGATAAATATCAGCAGCGATGCATTTCCGAAATTCTATAGGAACGTTTTTGCTCAATGCCAGTAAACGAAAATAGCAATAAAGGTACAGGCGGTCGATTAAATCACACGATAGTGGTGTCAAAGTTATGGATATCCGTCGTTGTTCTTAATATAAACACAACACATTCTGCATATGAAATTGGATATACGTGACAAAATGATATATTACAGGATGAGCGAATCGGAGTTAATGAATGCCGCCGACTGTTCTTTGTTAGGCATTAGTGTAGAAGAGGAGTTGTGTACTAGTGAGCGGTTCTCGCGTGGAATTTGTGAGGCCAGTTATTCCAAAGTCTGTTTAAAGTCTGGCACTTGTGGCCTTTGACACAATGCTCCACAATATCGGAATATTCCCCTGTTATGTATGAAGGTGCTGTACAATAGAAGGTTCAGATACTGTGAAAAGACAAAACAAGCATACATTTGACAGAATAGGTACTGTGTTTCCATAATATGACATGTAAACATTTCATGTAAGCATTCCTTTTTCCAGAATCAGTTGTGTTTTCGATTTAATTCACATTTCTTACCCGTGTTTCTTTTAACTCAACCAATACCATAATTAAGGGT
This sequence comes from Dreissena rostriformis, assembly GCA_007657795.1. Taxonomy (NCBI): domain Eukaryota; kingdom Metazoa; phylum Mollusca; class Bivalvia; order Myida; family Dreissenidae; genus Dreissena; species Dreissena rostriformis. The sequence continues at coordinate 81,290 of VMBQ01000253.1, forward strand.
CAGGTGAATCGCACTTCGAGCAAACGTTATCGTTGCGTAAAGGGAAGTGCTCCCTATAAGCAGAGATCAAAATAAAGGAAGTTTCCATTCTCTTTTTAATTTTGTGGCTACGCATTAGTATCGTCTTGATGATGCGATTCTAATGGACATCAACGACATAGGATTTTATGAAGAACAAAGGCGTGTTTGCCTCTTAAAGACCCCTTCATCGCCGCTATCTACAGCCCTGCTATAAGTAAAATTAAACGCGATTGTGTCGATCCACATGATCCATTGTATGTTCATCTCTCTGAATCTCAAGTTACCACTAAAAACGAGTTCATTATATAGACTATTATTTCCGGTCGTCACTCGAAATATATTTCTTCAGAAATAAGCATTTTAACATATTTGAAAATTGAAATTATAATATTAATAGTAAAAAATAAAAGTAATGTGATTTTTAAAAACGAACAGCGCCATTTGTTATATTTCACACGTGTTTGTAATTAAGTTATGCATAGATTCCCAGTGTCTCGCGCTTGACTATGCAAATTGATTTGTACTTAAAAATATTTGCTAAGAATAGTTTAATATACATAAATGCATTTCAGGTAGAAGATAAAACTCGGTATGTATACCACCTATTACAACATGCTCTTTCTTTTTTATATTTCATTGAATACAATCAAAATTTCAGTATTTGAAGCACCGTGATTACTTTTCATGCTGGAATAGAAACAATTTCTTGCAAAATGTCTAAGTAGTTTTATTTTGTTCAAATGTTTACTGTTCATCCAGTTTATGCTGTTTTCCGACCGAATTTTCTAGTTTTGGGGCAAAAATGTACCATTCTTCTGTGAAATTCTGTCTTCCAAATACAAAAGGATACACCATTTCTCAACTCGACTATGTGTCTTGTCTTAAAAACTAATCTTTAGGATATAACTTTAAAAGTCATAGAAAGTATCCGCATACCCGGCGTGAAGTTGCCACACAAAATCTCATTTACCAGAAATGCAATTGGTATGAAGAGCTTAATAGGCTCAAGGCGTGTTACCTCGTGGTCGTCCTCCCATCTAAAGTTGTACTCGGTAAGCGCGCGCCGCTTCACTTCCGCCTCAAACCACGCGAACTGCGGGTCCTCAGGCCGGCGTGGCCGCACCACCATCACCGCCTCGTAGGCTTTCCTGGCCGCCTGGGGAGACACGTGGACATAACCGGTAAAAACAGAATTGACGGGTGCAGGGGATATTTATACACGATTTAGAAACGCCACGGGCAATTATATTATTTATTTTATAAGTAACATGTATTTTACTATTATTCCTGTCCATGTCGTTTAAGAGTGGCCTAAAATCCTGTACGATAGTGTAAGCTAAATTTTGCAACGATTCAGACAAATCGTCATTAAGTATTTATTGCTTCAATAATTGTTATTATAAAGATGATGCTGATAATGTTTGCTGATAACCATGAACATATTGATATGATGCTGCTGATGATGATGGTGGATGTGGTGGTGGTGGAGGTGATGGTAGTGGTTCGTGGTGGTGCTGGTGGTGATGCTGAAGATGATTAGGGCGAGAAGCAGGACGTTCATTATGAGGTTCATGACGATGACGTTTATGGTGATCATAATCATGATTTGGCTATGGTCTTACCTCGTCCATATCGTCTCCTCTTTCCCAGTTATAGCTGCCTGCATTTGGGTCGCCCCAGTACGTGAAGAAGAATAGCAGCACGTATTCCCCGAATGTCAACGGCGACTTCTCCCTGGCTAGTATTGCCATCTGACGGAAGTGGTCAGCGTTACCAGCAAAAATGAATACTGAAATATTCACAGTTCAAAGATTTATATTGATACTTTTAATAGATTGAACCAAATGCGAGAACTGCCGCACGATTAGCCTTATTTGCAACGCAGGAAGATCATTTTGGAGATTATCAGGAGCCGGATGAAAAACTCGATCAAAACACAAATGGCGGAAGAACAAGCCGGATTCAGGTCATGACGAGGAACGATTGAACAGATCTTCTCACTCAGCCTTATAGCGGAAAAGTACCTCTCACTACAGGACAGAGAGCTTTACTTGATTTTCATTAATATCAAGAAAGCCTTCGACCGAGTGTGGCATCAATGCCTCTCGAGAGTGTTACACCACTACGGCATCAATCCAAAGCTGATCGGTCTGGTGGAGAACTTATACAAGAGAACGCAGAGCGCCATACCAGTCGGAAGAGATGTGAAAGATTGGTTTCAACAAGCAATAGGTGTACAACATGGCTACATCTTGTCACCGGATATCTTCAACATCTATCTGGGGCACATCATGCGGGAGTCGCTCGAAGGACTGGAAGACAATGGAGCTTGTGTGAATGGCACAACGATTAATAACTTACGTTTTGCTGACGACATTGGCCTCATGTCTGAACTTCGAAGTTCAGCAAAGCTCCTCCTAGATAGAGTGGATAGCGTCAGCTCAAGGTACGGGCAAGATATAAGCAACACCAAAACCGAGTGGATGCTACTAAATTCGAAATCCGAGCAAACAGTGAAGAAGAGTGTGGAAGAGGAAATGCGGCGCAGAGGAAAAAAAACTACAACATACACACAGCTTCATATCATTCATATATCTCGGATCGCCCTTTACCACGAAATGTGCGATTCGAAAGACATCCGGGTGAGAACAGCCATAGCGTTGAGCTCAATGAGAGACGTGGACGGCATCTGGAAAAACAAAATAATCAATCAGAAAAAAATGAGACTGTACAATGCCTTCATAATTCCAATTGCCCTATACGGATGCGAAACGTGAACTCTTAGAAAAGCTGAAGAAAGGCAAATGCTTGTGTTCGAGATGGCAGCTCTTCGAAAGAAACTTGGAGTTCTCACCATGGACAAGATGAGAAATGACGACATAAGGAAGGCCCTCAACCGGAACGAAACGAAAGTGCAAAGAGTACAAGTTCGACAACACCAGTGGCTCTGTCATGTATTCCGTATGGAAAAAACAGGATCGCAAACATTACACTACACGGAAGAGTGGACGGGAAAACTAAGAGGGGACGCCCAAAACAACATGGGCCTCGGCAGCATTCTCAAGATACGATGAGGGTACGCAAATCCTAACATGTGCGGCCAAAGACAGAGACGAATGGCGTTTATTGTCGAATCATGTGAGAGCACACGTCGACGTGCCATAGCACGGAGATATAATCTGATAATGATCTGCAAATACTTACGATTCATATGACACAATGCTATTACAGATATATAATACGTCCGTGTTTCCTGGATCTACCTGCTTTCCAATTGACAATCAATATAATTTGCATTTTTATTGCGAAGATATAAAATATATATCTATAAATATATACTATTATTTCGTTTCTTTATTAACTATATGTATACCTCTTGACACAGCACTGGCTTGACTGATCACTCGGAGTATCTCGGCGCTCAGCTCTGAAGCTTTGGCATTGAAATGGACTGCATGCGAGTTAATATTAGGTGCGAAGATCTCGAATGTACGCTAAAATAAAACTCACACTAGCAAACCCTTATACATTGATTTTTATAATGACATAACTATTATATAGATTTTCAAGATTAATAATATGTTGTTGCTGATGATGTTTTATAGTTTTGTTTATTCTGTGTACCAGAATTAGTGCGACTTATTTGTTAAGCTTTGTTTTATTTCGTTAAACTATTGAAGTTGTCGGTGTTAAGTCCTGAGACCAGCTTTATACTGATAATGAATAATCCGTATTTTTATAAAAATCTAATCAAATTTATTAATAAACTAAATTGGTAATAAGTAGTATATCTTCAAATTATTATTTAGGTGTTTTAATGTTTGTTTTGGAATGTCTTATCAATTAATTGAGTGAACATATACCTGTATGTATATGTGTTAAGATACTGTAACGTGTGCTTTTACCAACAAGTCAGTACCCATGTTCGGAAAATCCAGATTGTTAACAATAATAAACAAGTGATCTACATTGTATATGCGTAATTTCTATTCTATAATTTATTACTTAAGGGCAAATAAGAAATGCGAGCATGATACCTTAAAACTGGTCCCAACCAGAGTACCTCGGTAATCGTTCGCGTCGTATATATAGGCTATGTCTGTCCACCCGAAATACTTGAACACCTACAAATAGTGCGAAATGCAACACGAGAATTTATGGTAGGGAATATGAAAAACCGAGAACATGTTATTTAAACATGCTTTGATGTTATATTTGTATGGTCGCGCTGTTTCGTAGCATGTCATCACACTTTTCACCGTTCAAATAACATGTGGGACACAATACACTCAAAAAAGGTAAGTAACTAAACGAAGTATTATGTTTATTATTTTTAACATGTTTTTGCCGAATGAAACGGTACGCAGCATCGTTATTTTATTCTAAGACTCACCTGATATATTACATACTCAAAGTAATAAAAACACAAATAAATAAAACCGCGGTCATAGCAAAAGGACGATAAATGCGAAGCATAGGTTAACGTGTTAGGTTTGGTGACCATAATCTATATCAGCACACCTATGATACTGTCGCTTAAACATGTTCATGAACACCGAAACTGACATATAAACAAGGTTTATCATTTAAATGGTACTTTAACAAAAACAACACCACAACAATCATTGTACAGACAAATATTCAACATCAATAAATTTGGTAATAAACGCGTTGGAACTGTCATCCACAAAATACTTTGGGGGTAAAACCCGGTATTAAGGCGCCCAAACCTCGCATGTAGTTATTCACAAAACAAAACTTCACATGTTTATTTTAATTAATCACATACAATTAAAAACACACAATATTAATACTACAACACATTTCTATTTAACCATTTTAGGTATAAATAAAAAAAATGCATCACGACGAATAAACAATAGTGTACTGGTAAGATCACTCACCAATTGTAGCTAAAGACAAATTGGATTTAAAATCATCTTAATCATAAAACATAATGACGAGGAGGGAGAAGAAAAAATGCAACTGTCACCTGCAACTTCAACTGCGCTGCAAACGTAGAACAAACGGTTCCTTGGATGACCTACCTCGATGTAGAAGCCGGCGAAGCCATTCATGGTGTATGACATCCGGGTGAGCAGGGAGAATTCCTTCTTGTTTCCAAGCTCCTCGTCCGAACCGACGTATGTGATATGAGGCACGTTCCAGGATACCGCCATGCGAGATACGGTCGAAACGGAGGGGCTGCATCCTGTATATGTAAATGTGAGCGTATGAGGCGTGTCTTGGGGAAATGGGGCGGTATGTCCTTGGACGGTACCTCACGCACGTGCATAAACTCACTTTTCCCTTATGAAACGGCTAGTAAAAGGTGGTTTAGCGTTCTATATGTTTAAATGTACATACATTCAACAAATAAAAATAACCGAAACGTAAATTACTGTTATTTTATTTTTTTCAATGCACGAAATGGACATTGTTGTGGGCTTATTTTCTACGCACTTATTTTAAATTGCAGTATTTCTGTGAACCAACATGCACGTTATGCATTTCCTATATCGGAGTGACATTCAAGTTATACAAGCAATCTTACCAGGCCCGATGATCACGTGCGGGTTGTACGTGTAGCGCATCTCCGCCGCTAGAGCGCCCCACTTAAGCGCCACACATGTTGGCACATCACAAGGCATCATAACCAGTCTCTGTGAAAAGATACGTGTTCACAAATGTGACGGGTTTTAGAAAAACTATGACTAACATTCACAAAGTCTTCAAGGAAAATCTTAAATAAAGTTGTTTCGCTCGCCAATACTAAATTGGCTCTGACCTTCATGCTTGCATACATATAAAAAAAAACGTTACACTGAATTTATTTCCGTACGAGACGCGAATTAATCTATTGAAGCATACTTAACCAAATTGATATTTACACATAAGACCTTAATACAATCATGCATAACGTACACGAATAAACCCGAATGCAAATATTAGAAAGAGTCGAGCGTTTAATTTGGTGCTAATGGACTTCACGAGTGCCACGTTGATTTTGTTGTGTATTAAGGGTTTATTGAAGATCAAATGTTCTATTAGAAAACCAAATATTTACGTTGACAGTTATGGAGATAAGGTATTCGAAGTGAAAGTATCACCATGTTACCATAATCATTATGATAACAATAAAATAAAAATGTCACCCTAAAACAACTATTTAAAGTATCGGCAATGTAAAACAATTGTTTCATGAAAGTTATTCGGGTGCAAATAATTATTATTGCGAAACTTATATGTTCAGAATGAGAGTAAATAGGTTGCTCTTTCCTTGTTCCTTATTCCTCATTCGTCTAAGGAATTAGGAACAGTTTCTTATTCCCTTTTTAAGCTAAACGTATTTGATTTCAGGTTGTTTTTTTCATAAAAATGCATATTATTCTTTAGTTAATCGAAACAAAATTACTAAAAATACATTAACTTTATGTATTTCGATACATATTCATGTTTCTTCTTTGCGCTTGCATAAGATTTCTTGTTTAAACCGAACCGTCATTTCCTACTTCGCATTCTAACTTCACATCAACCAAACCTCTGCATCGCACAGTTTCCAACTCTTCTTAGGTCATTGGAACACATATTCTTGACAAGTGTAACGCAGATAGGTTTCACAATTGGTTTGAAAGATTGTTCGCAATGTAAATATAAACGAAGAACCACGCAAAATGCACAACACATAAAAAGCGATCGTTAAAGCCAAAATACTAAACACTGACACGAGTTTGTGTGAATACTTATTTCAAACAAGTTCTTACCACATTGGAAATTCCCTGAAGCATTTCACAAGTCCGGTTTAAAGCAAGTTGCAAAATTCCATACGTTTTATTAATAATAAACGGAATGTACAGCGATGTTGACCGTTCAATCACGACGCCGACGGTGATGTTGGTGTCGGCGCTGGTGTTATCGCAGGCGAATATTTCAACCAGCGACTCTGTATCGCAAGTTGCAAACCCAACAAACACTGCTATAAGCAGGATTTGCCTCAAATCCATTGTTTTCTTAGATTCGTATATTCAGATTTCTAGAGGTTAAATGTACATTTATTTAATTTAAACCGTTTTCTAAAGAGATAGAAGTCCCTGCTTTTAAAATCTCATCGATTAGCATTATTCATGCTTAATGAATGTGTTCCTTTATTATGCTATGTTTTCAAAATTGACTGTTATAGTTTTGCATTCTTATGGAACAATAATCAGCTCTCTCTCTCTTTCTCTCTCATCATTTTTGTTCCTCCATAACGTGTTCTATCGTTAATAATTTCGGTTTAATTTTACTGTTTTAATGTTGTTTTAAGCTTATTTTAATGTCGTCTCCATATTTAACTTGATTTTGTTTTCGATACTATTAAATGTGTATCACCGCATAACGGTAATTGTTTATTTCCGTCAACACTACTATTATATTTGTAATCAACACAATACATTACTGTCTCTGTCCGTATAAAACACAACAACTGAAATCCTCAGTGGCATGTTTGATTCTGATTTGTAATTCAGTACAGGTCAAATGAATCTGTATACGACTTCAATATTGCCTGCCGTTACTAATCAATTACGATGAACATATGCTTCCTGATATATATATATATTTGTCAAGATTTTTTCGATTTTAGAGATAATAATTAGCACAAGGGATAATAATCAGAACACATCGTTACTAAGTGTTGTCGTATTGCTCATTAAAAAATTGTAACATTCGTTAGAAACTCCCCAAAGAAAAAAGAGACCGCCAAAGAAACGTACCTTATAAAATGCTTTGTTGTTGTGTGCTGTTCGCGTTAGTTTCAATCGTAGAAATTATAACGATGATATGGTGTTTACAACAGATCCATTCAATAAGAAGTTTTTAAAGCAGAATAAACAAAGATTTCCATTATTATATGCCAATACGCCGGTGAGGTGGGGATAACGTATTCATTTTAACACGTTTGTTTACATTTCCTGAATTTTTTTCCGAATTTAGCAAATATTAATAGTTTTTCCAGTATTCCCTGTTTTCCAGACCATGTGTCCATAATGTGGCATGTTTAGGTCGGTAAACTGCGTGTAAACCTAAATTGCTAATACGGTCAAATAGATGACAAACCTAACGTTAAAATGTGTTCGATTATTAGAGTAAAGCCTTTGAATGTGGTATCCTTCTGGTTCGCTAAGTTCACTAATTAGTTATGTTACGCCAAGTCTGAAGGAAGGGGTTTTATAATAACCGTGCTAATGAAAATAAAAATAATTATTTACGCAGTATGTTCGATCATTAATTGATCAACATATTATACTCAAACGAACTTAATGAACTAGGGGCGTATATTCTTACAATTTACTCGCTGATTGTTCTGTTGAAAATTAACATAGTTCATTTCAGTCATAAACTACTTAATAAAAACGGGACGAAGAGTCGTTTTCCTTGAACTTAAAAATGATTTATTATTGGCTTACATAGAATAATAAATTAAAAGCAAGTTCTTTAGTCTGTATTTTAAAAAAAACATGTCAGTGAAATTGCTTTGAAGCATTAAAACACAAATTCTGATCTAAACATTGGAATGAATTATAATGTTTTATTTTTTCTGTTGTACTGTCGCGATATTGCTCGAAAATCTCGGAGATCAAAACAGAAGGATAAAACATGTATACGAAAGGTCAAAATTGAATAAATGACATATATACACAGATGCCTGGTAAATACTGAAGTCGTATAAAATCAGGTCCCATCTACACAAAACTTTCAATAGACATTGCCAATTACTTTTACTTGAATTTGTGTCATTCGTTTGAGATTATTATGAATTGAAATGAATTAATTTCTTTGAACAAATACTTGGGGTTCATCAACACACATCAAATGCTGTTGTTCTAGGTAAACTTTGCCGCTTTCCATGTCTTTCATTTCTAAAGAACGAGCCATTAGCTATTTATAAAAAAAAAATAGACCACATTATACTTTGATTAATAGAGTATTTAATACCTTTAGCTCTGATTATTCTTGGATAAAGTTAACTAGCAAATTGTGTTGGCCTAATGCTGTTAAAATTGCAATCGATTCACATGGTTTCAGTTATTTGTGGTTGTACAAGTATCACGGAATTGATAACATTTATATGCTAAAACAAATCAACTCGTTTTATATGATATGCCCTTTTTGACATACATTATAATACATATACTAATAATGTATTGAAATGAATTCATTTCTTTAGTAAGATATACATCTTTTAATTATTATATAGCTTATTTCAGAAAGAATACTGAGTTGAGCAAACGCAATTTTCATGTCAAGCATTGTGTTAATGAAAACTTTGAAACATTTAGATATTGCATTACAGTATAAACATTTACTGCTGATTATTATTAAAGGTTTAATTAAAGCAACGTTTCATGGTTCTCTATCAATGATTTTACGCAACCAGGTAAACCAACACATACAAAGAGTCTTAAATATTGCTTGTTATTTTTCATAGATCAAAATAGTAGGAAAAATCAAGCTAAATTGATGTATGTGCTTTGTTTTGGACCATCGGTTTACTACTTTTTAAATATCACTAAATTCCAATTGTGGTGAATTAAGGCACTGCACCAGTATTTCGGATTTTCATGTAAATGTTCTTGATACAGATTTTACATCAACAGCTTCTATTCCCAAGAGTGCTAAAATTGTAATGTGATTTTATTATTACAAAAACAAATATATCGAGAGTTTACAAAGTTGAAATAGTCATACGTGTAAATCAACTATGAATTATTTTTTTTATTTAAAATAAGTATGAATTGATAAACGTTTTTATATACATATATTCATTAAAATATATTGACGTTTATAATAATTTATTGTTAAATATTATGTTTCGTGGTGTAAATATTATGTAAACTGTATGTATGCAGTCTTCAAATGGTATGATACTGGACCGGTAAGTCATTAAAGTGGTATGACGTCTCTAAGGTCCTGTGTCCGTCGAAACCACAGTATGGAGCCCGCGGGATGTAACAATGTTTTTTATTGGGCTACCTGGAATTCCCCGCATGTGTTTATCTCGGATAAACAGTCTGATATGCTGATATAAGAGCCTTGCATTGATAGCATCTCACAGCAAAACTATTTTACGATATTACCCCCGAGAGAAAACAAATTTCCTGTTTATATCACAGGCACATAATTATCAAAAACAAGGACTTGATACCGTAGTGACGAACTGTCCCGACGCTGCACATAGTAATATGTAGAAAATATAATAATATGTTATATGTCTTTAATCCGCCACCACATTTAAATTAGCATTTTACAACAGGCGATTACACCATGTCGCATTGCTTCATTTAGCTCTTCATATGGATTGGTCTTATTTTTACCGCTTACTTTGTCAAATGAGCTTGCTGTTTTTTCAGTGTGTCCAGACCCAGAGCCTGAAAAAGTGAGCTACCAGTTCCCTTTGCACAATTCCTGTCGGAATGCCACTTTTCTGCCCTTTGTTTGAAAAACTGAGTGGTGATATTTTGACTTTTTGAGTTTTGCACATTTTCTTCATTCAAGCAGACATAGTTGCACTGGTTGTTTAAGTCTATCACATTTGAAAAGGAAAAATTACGTTCATCGCCTTTGGAAGCAGCGGCAATCAATCCAAATTTTGTGTTAAGGTCTATTTCATGAAGTTTGAATCGATTTATGCCATAAATGTGAGTTTTTATACTGCTAATTGCAAAACTGTACTTCGATTTTTGTCATGGTTCTTCAGCCATTTTCATAAGTTTAACAAGCGTAAGTTGCCTGCTGACTTTCAATTTTCGCATTTCTTTCAAACGTTCTGTATTAATTGACAGTATAGCTAACACATTCTGGTAAATAAGCTCCCTATTTTCAGCGGACAAATCTGATATTGAATTGACATCTCTATCCAACCATTTGCTTACTTCTTCTTTTGTGGTTTCCACCAAATTCATTTTAACTTCCAGTCTGTCCATTTTCGATCTTAACGTTGGCTCTGACTCATGTCCGAACAAGTCAACATCCCATAACACCTTTTCAAAGCCTGAAGCAATCTTTTTGCCATCAACACAAAGATTAAATGATGTTGTTGTTTCATTAATAGTTCTAACAACAGCAAGAATATTTGATTCAATGCTACCTGGTCGACTGCAATTGACGTTGAAGTTTCGTTTTTCCGCCTTCAGTGTCTCCTTATTTGGACAGATACAGTTTACCATGGACACGTCAGACTTGGTTATGGCATTTTATTTTTATTTTCTCTCTGATAGGCGTTGCTTGTTTGATTTAATTATTATTATTTTTTTTAGCAGTCACATAAACAACCGAGCAATGTAATATGGAATTTTTACAACCATTATTGCTGCTTCTTCCTGTATTTGCGCGATGATTATCTAAAATATTAACTCCGTGACGCTATATTCTCAAATCTTTTTCTATAAAGAAGGAATGTAGTTGACAATTGTTAATAGTTTTATTTGATCGTTCGTCAAAAAGTTGTAACTCTGTTACTCTTGTATCTTCAATGCAATTGAGTAATTAAATAGTAATTAAATTGAATGCGTTTTAATTCCCTTTTATTATTGTTTAATTTGAGTTACAATGCTATGACGTTAATTTTTATTTACACTTAAATGTATTATGAATATTGCTGGGCCAAGTGTGAGGTTGAGCGCTCTATAACCAGGTTTAAACCCCCAATGCGTTGCATTGACCGTTCCAAGGCGGTGACCCCAGCTTTATTCTTATTTGTGTTTATGTTGTTTTGTATTGTGCTGTATTGTGCTGTTTTGTACTGTTTCGGCAATCGGTCACTTGCCATAAATAAAGGACCAACTAATTGTTTATAATAAGATTTCAATACTGCTCCAGCAGCTGGAGTTTCACTTCTTTATATTGTATGAGAGAGCTGCGTCT
>VMBQ01000253.1:93538-117243 GCA_007657795.1 Dreissena rostriformis
CAATACTACTCAAAAATGAAGGGAAATTTCTTTAAGTATTTCGTAAAATAAAGTTACCCAATAAAAAATCAATGTTCCTTATAGCAAAAGCCAAAATTTCAAAACAAGATGTTTTCTGGTAACATGGATGTTTGTAGATTTAAAATGCTCATTTTTAATTTTTCGTGTACACAATTAATTCCATTTTAATGTCCCGCGCTGATATCTATCCATACGACACATAGACACTAAAATGGTACCATGTTAGTGGTCATGTGTCGTGTGAATAGATATAGTCGCGGGGTTATATAATGGAATTAATTGCGAACACAAAAAATTAAAAACGAGCATTTTATATCAACAAACATCCTTGTTACAAGAAAACATCTCGTTTTGAAATTTTGGCTTTTGCTATAAGGAACATTGATTTTTTATTGGTAAACTTTTTTTTACGAAATACTTTACGAAATTTCCGTTGATTTTTGAGTATAAATGCTACTTTAAAATATATGTTCGTAACCATTTTTGTACTTTAAAATGTTTAATGTACAGTGTATCAAAGTAACATGTAGTTTCATTTAAGTTATGTTACTGTAATTGGCTATTTTAACAGAATAACCACCTTATGCTTAACTTCAAATCAATATATTTCGATTTTAGCTCAAAATCAATGTAACGGTTGCAACAACGCGCATTGGTAATTAGTTTGTTACTGAAAATAAGTACCTACCATTACTGGATGTTCCGTTTTCTAATCCATAAATACCAGAAAAAGATATTGAATTGACATATCTATCCAACCATTTGCCTGATTAAGTAGTGTAATGACACAGCGTTTCGTAGTGAAACATATACTCGACGTCGTAGAAAAACGGACTACGCTTTGACGTCGTCAGCCCCCAGTGGATTATTTTTGGTTGTTTTTCATTAATTAAGATGATATTCATTAACATGTTTAACATGAATTTGTTCCCTAAGGCAGGGCATCAGTTTTTTCGATCTAAATATGAACAGTTTTATTTATATTAAGAAGTCTTTAAAGACATTGCAAACTGTTGGTTGTAATTGAAGGTTGAATGAAAGCAATAGTCCTGACTAAGGAGAATAAGCGTAATACTTTTCTCGAAAGTCGATTTTTACTTTAATAAAACACACCAAATTAACCATAAAGAAATTGAATTTGTAGAAACAATTAAAATGAAGTTTCTTTGGGAAACAGATTGGGTGAAATTATTATTTCCAAGCAGTTTGTACTTTTTGAAGAGGGTAGGCGTATTTAGGCACTTGTACATTTATTTATACAATTCATGTATTTCAGATCACCTATTTATTTTCCAAATAGTTAAAATGTTTCCAAAATATGCATGCAAATAAATAATGAACATAAAACATACATCATACCATCAAAATGTGGCGGATTTAATCACTGATATTGAGGTAAAACCTAAATAATGCCTAGATGGAGAAGTTTACTCTGAAATAAGCATCAAAAGCCGGAAAATGTATTATTTATGTTCTGTACAAAATTATCGAGCAACACAAAATAAACTTTGAAAAGGGATGTCGTCAGCCAATAAGTATTTATTTTAATGAATTCGAATGTGCATAATAATTAATAATTGCAATTTCATAATACATTTGGTTTAAACATATTTATTTCGGAATGCATATACATGAATTACATACACATTAATATGTGGATTGACCTGGAAGCTAAACTAAGCTTATTGTAAGTCGTTCCACGAGCATTAATAAACGATACATTAGGCGAGAAGGGCTTCAATTGTTATATATGTTAATGTAGAGCGGCTGTGGTGAAAAGTACATTTGTATAATTAAATTGAAGTAAGTTTTGATGGGGGAAAAGCAGATGAGTATGGATATAGATAGGTGTAATGGATGTGTAAGTAGGGTCGAGATAGAGAAATGAAAGCGGTGATAGAGTGACAGAACGAGGTTGGAGCAAAAGTTAGAAAGAGCTTGGAACACGTAAGGATTATGAGGGCATTGGTACCGAAGGCGTCTCATCGAAGAGGCTTTATTTATCAATACATATATGTATTGCTGCTGTCTTCCAAAGAAAGAAGAGGATTTCCAAAAAGCAATACCTTGGTTGATGGTATGCAGAAGTGCGATACCGAGTTCAAGAGGCGCGGCGCTCGAATGGTGGAGTACAATGGGCAGTGCAAAAATTAGCTGTTTCTTCTTCGCCACAAGAGCAAATGTGAAAGCACACTTCAGTTTGTGCAAAGTTGTGTATGTATTATCTGGGATTTACGTTTGCCATAATAAAAATTATTTTAGAATTTTAAACGCTGATGATAAACTACCTTTTTTAAATGAGAAGATTGATGTTGCGTTCGAGATTTCGGTTGGGAGTCTATTGTAAACACGAGTAGTGGATAGGATAAACGATTTGTAGAAGAACGCAGTTCTAGCTTTTGGAAAATGAAGTGAGTGATTATTCATAAGATTATAGCGGTCGTTGGTATTCGTGGGTGGACGTAAGGCAGAAAGATAGGTTCGGGTTAGGTTGTTAGTCATTTTGTAAACAAGAATAAGTTTATGTTTATCTCTACGATTACTTAAAGATTCTTATCCGACTTCTTCCAAAAGCTTTTGAATATAGAATAATTTCGCGGCACCCGTGACTATTCGAGCAGCCTCATAATGGACGTTTTTTAACAATTCTTGGTCTTGTAATTTGCAGTTGTCGTAAATGACATCGCCGTATTCGAGCAAGGAACGTATACATGATAAGAAGATGGTTTCCAATGAGGAACGGTCCAAATTTAATTTTCCATATCGTTTATTTTTGTGTAGGCTTAATTAACAATGTACGCAATATAGGTGAGATCTGTTGTAAAGTAGAGCCCTAGGTGTTTATGTTGTGTTACTTTAATAGCAACTTTATCGATATATACAGGGGGATGTTGAGTTGTGCTTGTCTTTAGACTTATAATCATTGATTCCGTTAACTTAGGATTCAAACAGACAAGCCATGTTTTGCCCATGTGTTGATTATTTCGAGATCGGAGTTAAGTATAGCTGCAGGTTGACTGGATTGTCGACTACTACATAGCGGCTAGTGTCGTCGGCAAATAACGTGATGTTTGCTTAAATATCTTGGACTAGATCATTAAGGAAGATTAAAAAACAAAAGAGGTCCTAAAATTGAGCCTGTGGTACTCCTCCAGCGTTGTTATGAGACCAATTGGATTCTGCGTTTGGGCGAACAACATTTTGTTTGCAGTGTGTACGGTAGGATTTGAACCAGGATAAAAGACTGTCTCTTACGCCTATATTGGTAAGCTAAGTAAGAAGATGGGACGATAGTTGGCTGAGTTAGAGGAGTCCCCTTATTTGAATATTGGGATGACAAAATATTTTTTCCATGTTTCTGTAAATAACGAGGTGCGTAAGGACGTATTGAAGGTATTACATAAATGAAGAGATAGATCAGTTGAAACTTCTCTCAGAATACGTTTTATTTTTACTGAATCTGGGCCAGAAGCTTTGTTTAATGGTTAGCCCCGTAGCACTGATTCGACCTCAGTGGGAGTAACCAAGAGAGAGCTCAGAGTTTCGTTGCGTTGATATGTGTACTGTCTTAGGTTAGGTGCTTCTAATTCGTCCAGTAGCGTTTGTTCTGTGAAGAAGTTATTGAGGACAATTGCCTTTAGGGTGTCGTCTTCGATAATTGAAAGTTGATGGCTAAGTGAGGGTAAAGAGCATGTCGGGTTGGGTCGAATAAAGCCTTTAAAACATGACAACCATGATCTTGAATTTGTCGTTGATCCAAGCTTCGCAAACATTTTGTCTTGGTGATTAAGTTTTGCGCGTCTCATTACGGTCACAACTGTGTTTCACATACTTCTGAATTTACACCAGTCGTGTTCAAGGGTTGTGTGTTTTGCTTTGCGAAACAACCGTCGACGACACCGAATAAGATTTTTTATGTGAGTGGTTAACCATGGTGGTTCGAAGGGGCGAATTGCTATTACTCTGTTTAGAATATAGTGTCTCGTCGTAGATATTATGTACTCGGTTAAGTTTTTTTAATATATATTGAGGTCGTTATGCTTCTTTGCGCGCCAGTCTGTGGTAGCCGTAACTTCGCGAAGAGTTACGTAGTTACCATGATCGAAAAGCTTTATATGGCGCTTAAAGGTCTGTTTATATGCCATTGTCAAGTTCAGAAGAACACAGATGGGGCAGTGATATCAAATATTTTATTCAAGACAAGGCTCTCAATGAGTGAATAATATAAGGCTCAGAGGTACGTAGTATGTCAATTGTTGAAGAGGAACGCTCAGTGTAATGTATAGGATCATAAATAGTTTGGTAGAAGCCGCATCGGTTGCATAACTGTTTAAGTAATACAACATTTGCTAGGGTTATTTTTATTACACTAACTTAGATTCAGATCATATCGACAAACACATGTTTACCATTAATGAAAGCTAAACATGGAATGCTTACACTTAAATTAGAAAACAAAATGTTTGTGTCCAGTCAGGTCTCTTTGTGTAAGGCAAATATATGTGATGTCCCATGTTTGTTTATATAAATAAATGAGAAATAATTGTGTAAGTGTATGTGAAAAATTGTCTTGTGTACCGTTCCATTATTTTAACATTTTTTACACTCAACATTTTGAATAAGCCGATGTCGCCTAGCCCTTCTTTCGACGAAGATCTATACTCTATTTTTGCATTTCACACAGTCGCCCCATAGTCTTATACCAATAACGACATCATCCAGACATAATACTTATAATTAAGACAACATACAGATAAGCATACAAATAGTTGTAGAACAAAAGTCTCATAATGTTGTGTGGTGGTAAGATCCTATGCAATACTAGTTTAATTATCGCGTAATTCCCTCACGCGTTGTTTTCTTGCGCTGGTCATTGCTCTTTGAGACGATCGCGAGTCCATAAACATGTATGTACATATGTATAGACTGGGTCGCAGCTTAGTTCAAATAAGTCAAATAGTCAATTACACCACGTGATGATAATCGATTTAAGTACTTCGAGCATTATTTAAGATGTTGATGTGTGTCTTTTGTTTTCTTTAAACGTATGAGAGGTGTCACAGAAATGTTATCAGGAAAACAATACTTAAAATGAACAAATAGGGGAAGTAATCGGTGCGATGTGTTTCGGTTGCCAACAACATGTGTTAATTCCCCAGAGTATCTAGCTCGTTCAGAAGCCAGTAGGTACGCACTCGCCCCTTTCCCTGAAAAAAATATATGTAATAGAGATCAAATTGTACGAACTATGTTTATAAATGAAACTGTACTGAAGTGCAGAGCATTAATTTTGCAGATGGACATTTGGTGAACAGCTGATCAATTCATTCAATCGTTCATTTGTTCGTTCGTTTGTTGATTCATTTATTGTTTCATTCATCTAAAATAACATATTAAACAACAAACGAAAAATACTTTTTCTCAACATCGCAGCGCAGAAAATAGATTTAACACCTATTGGGATTCACAGGAACCATTTATTGTCAGGTCATGAATCTAAACTATGTCTCCATTATAATTTGATTCGATAATGAACAATGAAACATCGCACTGATGTGCGGTTAATAACTCAAAATGACGACCTCGTTTTTCAATTTCTTCGCCCAACAACGCCTAAATGCCATGTATTAGTCAACTAACAACAGTGAATAGAACATTTCTCTTTATTTTACAATTCGCTTTAATGCCCTCGAATAGCTCATGCGTTTAAACCATAATGCGATCATAGGTATCAACACAATAACAAAGGTGCTATGTTACCTTGACCTCGATGACTCCTCGCTCTTCTATGGTGAACGTTGCAAAGGGCAAAAGAAGTTCCATAGTTGCCTCACTTATATGTATTTTCATGGCTGTAATGGCATATAGAAAAAGGAAGATAATGCGGGAATTGAAACAAAAATTCGTTTAGAAAAATTAATGTATTTAATCATTTACGATGAGGCAAGATATATTGAATAAACTTCACCCATAAATTTAGGGAAGTCAGCTGAATTATATTGATTTTGTTCAGGCATATTAAAATATATTAACCCACACCTATCATTGTTTTAGTATTGTCAATTGTTTGATAGCATTAAGTTTGGAATAAGTCATGTTGGGTATCGAATGGCACACTGACTATCGACAGTCATATTGTAACATATCAGTAACTATTTTACATGAAACGCTACTGATTATGCAATTTACTGCAACATGTTGATAGTTGACTTGCGGATAAAAATCAATGCACCAATACCTTTGATGTAAATTATGATTTTAACTCGTCTGCTGATGTGCAAGCGTAAGACAATACATTCGATGCTCTCTAATACACATGTGCAGTGGGTTAAATGAGGCCATTCATTTTGAAACGGAACAGATATTTAGTACCACATTTATAGAAAGAGCTAATACGTGATATTATAATGATTAGGTCTGGAATAGACTTGTAAAACTTGACGAATATAGATTAACCAAACGAGCATTTGAAAGGGATAACAGTTCATCAAATAACAATAACTGGTGCAGTGAATTTAAAACGGTCATGTCTAGTCTTAACCTTACGGTATATTATAACCGTAAACGCCCCATTCCAATGGATTTAGCTTAAGAAAGCATGACTCAGTTTTATTCAATAATTTGGTCTAGAGACTATGAACGTGTTTCAAAGTTAAGAACATATAGAACCTTCAAAACTGAATTTGTCTGTGAAGAATATCTGACACTGAACTAAAAAAGAAATAAACGCGCTTAATTTGCGCAATTCAGAACCGGAATTCTGCCACTTAGGGTCGAGACCGGAAGGTATGTGGTTGAAGCCCCCGAGCAAAGACGGTGTAAGCTGTGTCATAGTGGACTGGTCGAAGATGAAACTCATTTTCTTGTTGAATGTGCTCTTTATGAGAACACAATATCAGTTATATTTGGGAATATTTTGAACTCTGAAGAATATACTACCTGTCAATCAAATAAAGATAAATTAGTTCTCTTGGTTAAATGTCAATCTAGAAAGTGTGCGAAATGTGTTGTAAATGCTTTTTATATCAGAAGCATTATGTTATATAAGTAACAATATCTGTTGCATGCTGTTGTGTCAGTTAAAACTTTAAAGTAATATAATTATGTAAATGAACTTCTAAGTATCAACTACGTATTACATATTTTTCAGATATATGTCTTCTTACTTATGATAAAAGTGTACATATCATATTATTATTAAACTCTTGTTATGTTCTTATACATATATTATATAGAAGATGCTAACTTATTCATTGAACTAAGTATGTTGCTCGAATATTTTATTGTCTATTTGTATAATAATGATCACGTTATATTTTACACTGTTGTTAAGGTGACTCATAGGCCTATTAGGCCGGGTGTTATTTTATGCATTGTATATATGTCTGTTAATTTCCTGTACGTAAACACATGTCACTATAATAAAAGATTATCTAATCTTATCTTTACCACATTTATAGAAAGAGCGAATACGTGATATTATAATACTATACAGGTGGAACAATTATTTATTCTGATTAATATCGTCAAAACTTATTACTCTCTTTAATAGGCAGATATAAGTACATGTAGTTTGAAACTGGTATAAACAGCATAAGAAAAAGAGTGGTGCGAATTTAAAGTTTCGTTACAGAGCAAGAATAATATGACAAAACCACATTATTCGGGACAACATAATACATTCTGTGTGAAAGAAAGGGTTGGTGGGGGTGGTGGTGGCGTTGAACATAAAGAAGATGAGAGCTCAATCACTGTCATTAAATCGATCGGCCACTTCCGACTATCGGTAAACTACATCGGAAAAAGACGAGTAGTGACGATCAAGGTTGAATTTTAAAACTGTATACAGTTAATCAATCCTTAAATCCAACCTTCTCCATTGGATTCCATGCGACTGGCGGTGTTCACGGTGTCCCCAAACAGACAGTACCTCGGCATCTTCTGCCCCACCACGCCTGCGCATACAGGGCCTGGGCGAGAGGTTACACATCACTAAAGAGCTTGACATCATGTAGTTGTAATATTGAATATGTAAGGAGATCTTACTCTCTCGTTTTCCGAATTTGCCGTTATACTATTTGGCTCATTAATTTTTTTATTTCTAACACGGTTTCTTTATAAATATGTATCATCAACCAAAATTAGAAACATGAATGTATGTTGTGCAATGGTTAATTTCACTTATGAACAAATTTACACCGACGACCATGATGTAATTTTCATACAAATAGTACATTCTAATAGGTTCTATACATGTCATATTTCCTTTCAAACGAAATCTTTGAAATTTAGTATCCAACGAAGAAACATCCGTTTTGCAAGTACTGACATCCGTTCGCAAATGTCATATACTACTTAAAATGTTCATGGTTTTAAAATGATAAGTGTAATACACTGAAAGCACATTGATAAGTTCATTTCATAAACATGCACCCTGTAATGATACGCTGAACGTATTAATTCAACCGGATTTGCTTTGGTTAGTAATGTTCATAACACAAAACACGAAAATACAAACCAGAGTGTAATCCAATACGCGCCCTTAGCGGTTCTTCCGGTTTGTGACGAATTACGAACTCGCGTACACTGTGGACTATTTCCAGGGACATCCGAGCAATCTGCCGCACATGCTCGTTACCGTTGCGTTCCGGAAGTCCGGAGACCACCATGTAAGCGTCGCCGATGGTTTCAACCTGTCAGTGAAGTGTCGGGTAAATGTGTAATACAATAACACGTTTTGGATAATTAATATACCGTTATGTTATATGGTCGCCAATACTTATAATTGTTTTAGCACAAATAGTTCATTCCATCAATATTAGTATACCGTAACGTTAATACATTTAAATCATATCGATACATGTTTGGCCTTACCTTGTATACGTCGTAGTGTTCAATAATTGCATCGAAACACGTGTATAGGTCATTAAGCAAATCCACGACCTAAAATAAAAACAACAAAACACATCTCTGCAGCACTGAGCGTTGACAACCTAAATAGTAGTAACACAAGCAGCGTCTGAGTGTATATAAGCATGTGCTGCTTCTGTGCGCATTTACAGATATACGCTTCAGCATATATGTAAATAGGTTTTGTGACTTTTGTTCGTGGACTTGTACATATTCGTAACGTACAATGTTTGTGCTCAATTGAACATATCGGATAATACGCACGTACAAATCAGTCATAAATATTTATTTCTTGTAGTATAAAACATATATTGGTTTTCAAATTAAATGTCTGAAAAATCGCAATATGCATATACAATGTTGGTTCCAATTACTCACAATTGCTGTGACCAAATCCGTTGATTGTGAGACATTTCTAAATGACGTGTTCTACCAAACGACACAGAAAGTCCACGAAATGACGTTTAATAATGATTTAACGATGGGACCTTATTTCTTGTTACTTATTATCTGTCCCGTAAGTTTGTTTTTTGTTTGTGTAATATGTCCCGGTTCTCTTTTTTATCATCTCATCTCCTCTTCGCACGTGAACCCGTCTTGGACATAGTCTGCCGACCAGGCGTCTCGGTTATGGGCAAGTCTCTCCAGTTGCCCCAACATATTGTCCATCTGCATTGCATCTGCATCCAAGTTGTTGCGCCAGGTGTTTCTAGGCTGCCCTGTCTTTCTTGATCCTTTAGGGTTGAAGGTGGGAGATTGCCATGTCGTATTGGATGAAGGCTTTCAAAGGGCGTGGCCAATACATTTTCAATGTTTTTGAAGGATGTCTTCTTCAACGGGCTGCTTTGTTCTTCCCCATAATTCTACGTTTTTGAGCTTGTCCGGCGAGCGGATCTTGAGGATCTTCTTGAGGAAGGTGTAGATGAGTTCTTCATGGTGAATCTCCAGGTCTCTGCTCCACAGAGTAGTATTAGCTTCACGATGGTATTGATGAGCCTGATTTTGGTGGTAATACCTATTGCGCTTGATTTCCAGATATTCTTCAGCTGATGGAAGTCTGCTCGTGCTTTACCGATTCGGGTTCTGAATTCTGCTTTCGTTCCTTTATGGTTGTCAAGGATGCTGCCGAGATTGTTCCACTTTTCATTCGCGGCGATTTTGATTTTTTTCCTGCATTTGATGTTCGGTACGAGAGAGAGAAGCCAGATCATCGTCAAGTTCGAGGTCGTCCAACTGCTAAAACAGTGTCTACTGGAGTTTTGCTTTTGGTCCGTCAAGGTCTTCAGAGCCCATGTTTTGGCCAGCAGGAACAGGACAGGAAAGATTAGGAAACCTTGCACAGCTGTGCTTCATACTTCGAACGCGTCGGTGAAATGTCTGCCATGAACAATGCTGCAGGGCATCCCTTTATAAGACTTCCTGATGATGTTGGGGATCTTTGTTGGCACTCCGTTGTGTCTCAATAGTCTCCAGAGGAACTAACGGTCAGCGCTGTCAAACGCCTTCTCATAGTCGATGAAATTGACGAAGTTGACGAAGAGGGGCAAGTTTTATTTAATGGATTGTACCAGAACAATACGCAGGGCTGCGGTCTGATCTATACATGATCTCTCCTTTCGAAAGCCGGCTTGTTGGTCACGGAGCAGCGGAACTACAGCGTCTTTCATTCGGTTCGGCGGGATGCGGTTATACATTTTTCCTTTAACCGTTATCCATCGGTAGTTGAAGCAGGAACTGAGGTTGCCTGTCTCGGGAAGCTCGATGAGGTATCCATCTCTTTACTTTGTTGGTATTGTTTCTTCTCCCCATATCTTGCTTAAGAGCGGTTAGAGTAGCTCCACATTCGTCTCGACGCCAGCATTTAACGCATCTGCCGGTATTCTGTCATGTCCTGCATACTTGTCTTTCATCAATTGCGTATTGGCTTTGTGTATATCTTCCTTCGTGGATGCGCAACACTTGATTGGCAGATCGCTTGTAGCTGGCGGTATCTTCTGGAAGTGCTCTGATTTGGCATACTCTCCTGCTTTTCTCTAAGTGATGTGGTACAGGTCATTGGTTCTGATCAGGTGGGCTGCCTCTTCTGCTTATTTTGCCAGCTTTTCAATGTAGTTCCGCTTGTGCTATATCGGCTGTTTTTCAAGAAGCTCCTCTAGGACCACGAACTTGTTGAAGAGAGTGAAATTGACAACTTCTTGGTGTCAAAGGGGTATTGTAACGCTGCCGCTGTCTGGACCCGCCTGTCCATTTTTTGTTCAGCCTCCCTTTCATCGGACAACAAGGAGATGATGGTCCGAAGCAGCGTCTGTTCCTCGCTAGATGCATACATTCTGTAGCGAGCCAAGAAACTTCATCAGGATGCACAAGTGGTCGATCCGATTCTTCGTTGACATGTTTGGTGACACCAACGTTGCCTTGTGTACCTTTTTGTGGTGGAAAACACTGCCACATATGATCAGGTTATTTGTGGCGCACAGTTCGGCGGATTTCTCACAGTTGTCACTCATCTCGCATAGCCCTTGCTTCCCCATGATTTCCTCTTATCCTCGATTTTTACTACTGATCTTGGCGTTGACGTCGCCCACTACAATAATGATGTTCCTTCTTAGTTTGTCTTGTATGATGGCTGACTTTCTGTAGTGAAAGTGTGCATCTTCATTGACGTTCGTCGGGGCCAAGCAATGGCTTATGTCCACGTTGATCCTCTTCTTTTTTTATGGAAAGAGGCTGTCATACTTTGTGGACCATGCGCCTCCCATCCGATGAGCACTCTTAATGCCGAATTCGAAAGCATAAGGGCTTCTCACTGGGTGTGTGCTGCATCCTCCTGATCATGTCCCGAAAACAGCAGTCACTCGCTGGAAGTCAGTCGCTTTTGCCCAGAAACAATCTATATTGATGTCCCGATTCCTAGGACAGTGAGGTTGAACCTCCTCATGTCAAGCGGCCAATTGCGCTGTCATCCCGGTATTGTGCATGGTTCGGAAATGCATCGATGGTAGTGGTGGTCCTTGTGGAGATGATGGTTCTTCGATCTGATGGCTTTCAGGTGACTCTTGCTTCTCATCTCCAGCTGAAGGTCCATCCCCTCCTAGGTCCGCGATGATTGTGTTGTTATGCTTATCGGCGTTTCTGTAGCTAGAAGGTTTTTCATGATGTGTTGTTGCCAGTACGATTTACACAACGGAAACGTGAGAGTTTGTTTGAGAAACAACACAATAAACAGCAACCCTGTTTCTGAAATTCGAAACGTTATTAAGGTATATCGTATGCATTATAATTTTAAAGCAATTTGTATGCGACATTAGTAGTACTTGACTGTAATATCGATCTACCCGTTCACCTATGACTCACCTGGAAGGGCGTGCTACCAGCGGAGATAGTGGTAAAGCCGACGATATCACTGAAGTAGATGGTAACACACTCGAAGGCTTCCGGGTTTACAGAGTGTCCCATCCGCAGTTGATTCGCCACACTTCTGCAAATAAATAAACGCGCAAATAAAGGAACGCTAAAATACAGGAACAATCCAATAAAGAAACTGTAAAAACAAGGACCGCTCAAATAAAGGAGCGCTCACATAAAGGAACGCTGTCCTATTTCATGTTGAATTACAGCTTAATATTTGCCAATATATACTGCAAGCTTATATGCAATTACACATTGGGTTATTAACATTTTTGCACGGTTAAACTTTTGTTATTTAAATATTGTACAAATACGCATACTTTTAAAGAACTGTCTTGTTTTATTCAGTAACGAACGTCATTAACAACGAGGTTTTAGAATATAAAACGCAAACATTTGGTCCCTGCGTTTTGAAAGGCTTAACACTGTTCAAATCGAAATTCGTATAACGTTTAAATGGTACAGGTCTTATCTTAAAAAAAACTACTATTTCTTAAACTTAGCATGACCAAATACAACAAATCCTCTAAACTGTTCTCATGCTCGAGGAAAGTCAATGTCGTCCCCTCTACACAACCTTTAAGATAACTTGCTTATTCTAGTTAACAACAATACTAAACTTGAAACTAAGATGATCAACATATAGCCACCAGATCCCGCATTCTTACACGACACCTCCTTAAAAACCTAAATTAAAGTTCAGATGGCGTTACCTTGGCAGGACCTTATATAGCAGCTCCTCTGATCGTTTCTTCTCCTCTAGGAACGCCTGCGTTTTCTCCTCGACCATACCTTCCAGGTTGTTGGCATATTGCTCCATGCGTTGTAGCAGCACGTCCAGAACGTTCTTGGACTCGCCGTTGTTTCTATGATGAACAACACATTGGACGCGTTACCATAAAGGTAGCGCTAGAGACAGTTTTTTGGTCCATTCTGGAAGGGCGATTATTTAAAAAAAAGGACTTGCTTTCCAGAATAAGAACAGCGATACAATTGCATAAAAGAAAAAAATAACCAGCGTTGAAAGATAAAGCTAAGCAAATATGATCTCATCTGAAAACTCTTGTCATAAATTCAGCAAACATTTACTTCGTATGTTAATATTTACAAAAATCGCCGCTTACCTCGTCATTCTAATGTTCTTCAACTCTTTCCTCACTTTCTGGAACGTCGGTCTGTCCGACGGAAGTTCATCCCAGCACTGATGAGCGAGCTGCACTACTTCCAGTATATGCTCTTGCTCGTTCAAGTTCGGCCGGGTAGGTTTAATGCCGCCGTGCTTGATCCTTTCCAAGGTGTCTACAAAGATAAATGGCGCGGCGGAGTTTTTGAACTTTGCATAGTCGCGGAATAGAAATGAACGTTGCAATGTCGAGGCGGAACTAAGCAATTTGTATTGTCAATGCGGAGTGGAGTCACTGTCAATGTATAGTCGCATCGCTGTTATGAACATTGTATAGTGGCGGCAGTGTTACAAACATTGTATAGTCGCGCCGGACATCTGATCGTTGTGTTGACGCGGCGAAGTTATGATCGTTGTATTGAAGCGACCATTGTAAAATCGTGGCGAACGTCAGATCGATGTATTGTCGAGGCGGAGTTAAGACCATTTCTGAGTCGCGGAGGAGTTATGATCGTTTCATTGTTGCGTCGGTGTTATGAAAATTGCATAATCGCGACGGAGTTACGAACATTTAATAGTCGCGGCGGAGTAAGTAAGTTTTCATATTCACGGCTGGGTGATAAACATTTCATAACCGCAAAAGAAAAATAAACATTGCACAGTCGCGGCGGAGAAATGTACAAATCACAGTCGAGGCGTGGTTCAGACTATTTCACATGTGTCGTGTAGGTATGAACATGATATTCATTTTGCATTTCTTGGATAGATCTTTCTTTATGCAGTGGTTTCACATAAGGAAGCAGAGTCTCCGGTTGTTACAGACATTGCATAATTATGAACTGCGTTTAATGAAGTGTTCGCCAATGTTGTCTCAAAAGTTGAGATTTAAATGAACAATTCAGCACACAGGTTTAATTCGAGATTTTTAGTCAAACGGCTGAATCCGCACGTACCGCTGGTGGATGTGTACCAAGGTTCCTCGGTGAACGGCTCAGCTCGAGTGCACATCTCGTACAGAATGATGGCGAAACTGTACACGTCTCCCGCCTGTGAGCGCTGACGGCTCGCTGGGTACACGCGGAGATGCTCGGGTGCCATCCACAGCAGTTCCGGTGACACCATGTCTACGAAAAGCAGAGTAACTACGAGATAGTTGATGAAAGAGAGTTGCTTGCGTCACATGTACGTCACAAATTAATCCGAACCGAAAATGCAAGCCAGCATAAGTTTTTTACGAGTATCAACATTTGCAACTTTATTAAAGCATTGTGTTACATTTTTACACTCTATCTGGTAATGTAAATATGCGTACTCTGTTTCAAAGCTGTTAAGAAAATAAAGCAATAAAGGCTATAATAATAGTAATTATTAACGTTGCTTGTATTTTAAGATCTATTGTTATTTTCATGCCCCCAAAGGTGGGCATATAGTGATCGCACTGTCCGTCCGTCCGTCCGTCTGTCCGTCTGTCTGTACGTCTGGAATTCCGTCATACTTTGCGTTTCGGTTTCGAAAAATGTGGAAAAAGTGGGCATATGTCATCCTATGGTGAAAAGCCTTATTATCTTAATAATAGTAGACATAATACTACCAATAATAATATTACTACATATACAAATAATACTAATAATACTACTTATACTACTACTAATAATGTTAATAGTTATAATAATAATATAATTTACTGCAACTGTACTACTAACACATCGACCAAAACATGTCCTCACCAGTTTCAAGCCGCGCTTTCCGTATTTCGGCTTGATTTAAACAGTTGAGCCCAAAGCCGGTAATCTTGAGCACGAAGCGTCCATCTATCATGCACCTCGAGCCGG
Source organism: Dreissena rostriformis (assembly GCA_007657795.1). Classification (NCBI taxonomy): domain Eukaryota; kingdom Metazoa; phylum Mollusca; class Bivalvia; order Myida; family Dreissenidae; genus Dreissena; species Dreissena rostriformis. The sequence goes on from VMBQ01000253.1 coordinate 108,833, forward strand.
TCAACCGACCATGGACACCGATACTGCTAGCGTGCAGGTACGTCATACCCTATACATACAATATCAACACTTACATGCATAATTGAAACTTTCATGGCGCATGCACTGAGCGTGTTGTAATGATCAGCATTGTCATACCATTTGTATACAAAATTGACACATAAAAAGCGCTTGTCTTAGCGTGGAGTAATGTCATGCCCTATACATACAACATTGCCACTTAATTTGGCTCATGTGTCATTCGATAGATAAATACAACTTTATATTTAAAAAATCAATTTTATAAACCATATTAGTACCAAGCCATTATCTGTTATAATGCATAGTCAAATCGTATTAGTATTGTAGTTGTAGTATTGGTAGTGTTAAACCATGATTGTTATAGTTCATGCTAATTTATTACAGGCCATACCTTGCTTTCAATGTAATACAGACATTACGTAATTTTTTTATATAACACATGTGTAATACAACATTTTAAAGCGTTTTCATTGGCTATAGAATCAATAACTGACCAATCGCATTTTGGTGAAATGACGTCGTCAACATGAAATGACGTCACGGTAGTAAACAACTTTTAGATCTATCAGCATTTGTTTGGTCAATTTAGATGTATTTTATTTCGTTTAAAAGCATGTGATAAAAAAGATCTGACACTCGTTGTCATATCATACCATATTTTATTAAACTCGTCCAGGAATTTCGTTAGTAAGCTCGCCAAAGGCTCGCTTACTAACAAAATTCCTGAACGAGTTTAATAAAATATGGTATAATATGACAACGAGTGTGGGATCATATATATATATATATTTCATGCACCGTTTATGCGCACGAGCACGTGATTGTTAACCCTTTGCGCCACTTTTTAAACTTGGTTCCATATAGATAATCGTTGAGTTGTTTCGATATCGCCCAATTCATGGCGTGGAATTTCAGTTGATGGGCTGGTCAATTCTTTTCAGCTGGCTTCAGAGAGCGACTGGCATAGGCAATTACCCCCTCCTTCCCATCCTGCTTTGGGTAGAGGACTGCGCAAAGAACTTGTGAAGAAGCATCAGTGTGCACAACGAATGGAAGTTCATAATTTACATAGGCGAGAATTGGAGGATTATCCAACTGAGTTATTAAGTCATCAAACGCCGATTGATGCTAATCAGTCCGGTCAAAGGGAATTTTCTTGGACGATTCACATTATCCCTGGTATGTTAGTGTGACCAATCAGCAGGTTTTTGAGAGGTCTTGTAATCTTAGACAAGTTTTTAATAAAATGCCTGTAATATTCCAACAAACCCTAGGAATTTCCGGACGTCCTTTACACTACTAGTAGAGGAACGGGCCAATGTTTCACCGTTTCAGTTTTTTCTGTGTCTGTACATATTTCCTTTTCGGACACAACATGATCGAGATAATTTATTTTAGTTTTGAAAAATTCACATTTTGTTGACTTAATTGTAAGATTGTAGGAAGCTAATCTGGAAAAAAACAGGTCCAACCTCTGGATATGGCTTTGAATATCATTGGAAAACACAACGATATCGTCTAAGTAGATGAGGCAGTCTCGGAGATTAAAATCTCCCATGCAACATTCCATTATTCTTTGGAAGGTTGCTGGTGCGTTGCATAAACCAAAGGGCATTCGATTTCACTCATAAAACCCAAGTCCCCTAACTTTAAACACAGTCTTTTCCTTATCTTCCTCCTAAAGTTCTACCTGCCAGTATTTAGCTTTCAAGTCTGGTTTAGAGGCATATTTGGATTCTGATAGTAAGTGAAAGGTATCTTTAATTCGTGGTAAAGCATAACTGTCTTTTTTCGTTCTTTCATAAAGTTTCCGGTAGTCGATGCAAAATCGAATTGCACAATTTTTCTTTCTCACAATTACACAGTTTGAAGACCAATGACTTATCGATTCTCGAATAACTCCCATGTCCAGCATTTGTTTTATGTCTTCTCTTACTTGATTAAATATTCAAAGTGGAATTCGTCGGTATGGCTCTTTAAACGGTTATTAATTGAGCAGTTTGATAGAGTCCTTTACTTTTGAGGTGTGTCCAAGATCCAAGGGGATGTTTGGAAAAGATCGCATCATTTTGTTGGAACAACTTGTACACTTGATTGTTCTCATTATTGGTCAGACTGGTCTGTTCTAGATCTACCCCATATTGTTCTTGTATATGTCCGTTTTTTTTTCAGGTGCTGTTTCCGTCTGTATCGCTGCAGCCAATGGTTCGAGAACGGGTGCTTCTCGTGATACTTTCACTTCGCTAAATTGGCAAAGGCACTGTATTGCTTTGATCGTAATTGGTGTCGCTGTCACGTTGCAGATTCTAACAGGTTCTCTTGCGCTTCGCCTGCTTGATTTACAGTGGCCACGCGTGGGCAAACAATAGCACAATGAGATTGTTCATCGTCCAATGCCTCTGTAAATGCTGCATCGGTATTTTTCATCTGCCTAACAAATCCAGTAACCGTTCTTGTTTCCATTGGATGTAATGTTGTGGGTTTGGTGGCTGTCACTCTACTCATACACAGATTGATGGAGACACATGCTGCTTCCCACTCATCCTGTAAGTTATCTGTGTGTCTACATTAGTGTATATTGTATATACCTAGCATGAAGATATGTCATATTCTAAACATTGACACCATTGACACTTACACTGCTCATGTATCTATCGTGGCGATATGTCATACTCTGTACATACAACATTTATAATTGCGTAGCGCATGTATCATACATCTACACATGCACAATTGACAATTACACAGCTCAAGTATCTAGCGTGTTGTTATGAACAGTAATGTCATACTCTAAACATACACCTTTGACTCTTACATTGCTTATGTACCTAGCGTAGAAATATTTCAACATTTACGCTTACATATGTTATGTTCAGTGAGATGTTTTTTTAATATAATCAACATACAGCCGTCTTAACCATGATATGAACGCTGGTAATTGATTTGCTAATCTTGATTTGCTATATATTATGAACCGTTATCTAAAACATGAAATTTTATTTAAAATTAAAAGACGAATTATATGCTATGTATTTCAATTAACACGCTTTGTGAATGCTGCTATGTGTAACTACTACCGGAAATGCTCATGGACATGTGGTAAGGGAGATAAGGGAGACCACTTTACAAGTCCCCCGATGCGTCATGGCGAGTTACCTCCACTATATCCTGAATCAACGACAGTCTGAAGTCCCAGTCCAACTTCATTGCATCATTTTGAAGAATATCCTGGAGAATATACCGCATTAACATGTATAGCATACAATATTTTTCTTAAGTTTATGTATTTCCTAAAATTTCTTAAACAGAACATTTAGTTTATAGTGTGACGTATCATGCGAAAAGAACGGTATGTGTCAGTGAGCACTATTAGAGAAAAAAAGTAATCAATTAGTTAATTGGAGGGAGTTCTTAAAAAGTTTCAAGTATTGCAGACACAACTGCGGTGTATTCGAAAAAACACGTTTTAAGAACAGTCGTATCGTCAATAGCGGAAATTTCTCCATGTCTGAACAAAATAATGGTTATTGATTAGCACTTTGATTAGCGATTTCTTATTTTCAAAAATTATTATGTCACTTGTCAATCTGTAAACCTTTTATCAGCGCTTTGAAAAGAATATGTGGGCAATTAAATAATTTTTCGATAATGCTCTTATCTCGTAAAGTTTGATTAGAAGATTCAGTCGTAAACCATGATTTGCACTTTGATTAGCGATTTCTTATTTTCAAAAATTATTATGTCACTTGTCAATCTGTAAACCCGTTATCCGCGCTTTGAAAAGAATATGTGGGCAATTAAATAATTTTTCGATAATGCTCTTATCTCGTAAAGTTTGATTAGTAGATTCAGTCGTAAACCATGATTTGCACTTGTCTCGCTAACGTTCTAGACGATATTGGGATAGATATATAACAGCATCAACGTTTAATAAAAAAATAGCTGTAAGTTTAATCAATATATATTTAATAAACTTAATTTCTTTATGAGCCCAGTTTTGTACTGAAAATCGCTTTGAAATGAAAGGTAGCTTAAGTTTACAATTACAGTGCAATAATGAGTGATTTTTCAGCGTTTGTCGCAACATTGTTTTGAACCTCTAAAGTACATCTTGAGTGTTGATTTGCTGTTCCACATATGACCACAGCGGGCGGTTGGAAAAATATACAGAAATAATGTATACAGTACCATGTTTTGTATGTGTTTTGGAGATAGAAGTCGAATATCAATAATACGGGTCATTTAATCTTATTAGGAGTTCAAATTCCAACAAATTACATGAAAAATATATCACTAGATCTAAATATGCAGCCTACATATGAATTGGATGTGGATATTGTCAGAGTATTGCTAATATTATGAATACATTCTTGTCTTCACACGAATAATAGTTATGGTTTGCAACTAGTCCATAAAGGAAATGGTGGTAGTGTTGTAAGTCCATGTCCATCATTCTGACATTATGAAGTAATATGAAGTTCATTACAAAAGTTATTTGAACTCTTCCAGAAAGTGCTGTACTTGGTGTTTATGTTGGTTCTGACCTATATGTTGAGGGTTGACTCTGCTATTATATGTACAATTAAACTTGCTTCGGTGTTTTGGAAACAATTACTCAATATTAATATTTAATGTTAATCATATACTTTGTTTTCACCCTTTTACAGTGTAAAAACATGTTCTTACACGTCCCTAAATCTTTGCGTACATTCATGAGGGCACGTGTTGTGTTATTGCAGAAGACGTTTCGGTATTCGGGAAAACTACCACAAAAGTGTTAACGGTATTTTCTCAAAATATAGAAGCGCTTAATTAATTGTAAATTTAAGTACATGGGAACAATAACAATTACTGTTTCTATGCATACTAGAGATTTAGTAAAAGAAGTGTGTTTAATTAAGAAATCGGATGAAAAGTAGTAAGTGTTTCGCTATTGGCGATATGACTGTAACGTTTTGCATTGAGAAGTTTGGTCTGTGTGTACATGTACCTGCAGGTTTCCCCTGGCGCAGTACTCGATCAACACACACATCTTCCCTGTGTCTGGACAGAGCCCGAAGAAACGAGTCAGATTGGGACTGGTGATCTCACGCATCTGATAGAACAGCCAGTAATGGTGTTGATGCAAAAGTGGAAGTGGAATATATACCTGTTATGTTTGTTCTAAATGTATCGTCACGTCTATAAAAGGTTAATATAAATGCATTGTAAAAACAATCTTTAATTTAACAATCCTCGCCTTGATGCGTTTGTGTTCATGAAAAGGACTTGTCAATAATTGGAAAAACGAATGCAATACAATTTAAATCAACCGATCTTTCCCAGGATGAGCGTCAAGGGAGATGACACAGAGCGTTTCATCCAAAATTAAAAATAGCATTAGGGCTTTTCCAGAATAATTGGTTATTGTTTTTAATGTTGCAAAAAAACCTCATTAAAAAAAGCACATTTACGCATTCGGACAAATTAACCGCTCTAAAATTATTACTTTACTCTGAATGTTATTCGTTCTAGAAAATTGATTTTCAATTGATAATTAAAACAATTGCGCTCTAGAGAATTGTTCTTCTTGGATTATTGATAACACATTCATTCTAGAAAAGTGTTGTTCACTTGATAAGTGATGACACATCTTAGGTGTGAGCACACAAAATAAGGACCGACATAACGAGGTAAATGTCAGTCAACACGCAAAATAAGGACCGTCATAACGAAGTAAGTGTCGGTCAGCACGCAAAATAAGGACCGACATAACGAGGTTAGCGTCTGTCAATACGCAAATTGATGACCGCCATAACGAGGTACGTGTCAGTGAATACATAAAATAAGGACCGACATAACGAGGTAAGCGTCGGTCAATACGCAAATTGATGACCGACATTACGAGGTAAGTGTCGGTCAACACGCAAAATAAGGACCGCCATAACGAGGTTAGTGTTGGTCAACACGCAAAACAAGGACCGCCATAACGAGGTAAGTGTCGGTCAATACGCAAACTAAGGACCGCCATAACGAGGCAAGTGTCGGTCAGCACGCAAAATAAGGACCGCCATAACGAGGTAAGTGTCGGTCAACGCGCAAAATAAGGACCGCCATAACGAGGTTAGTGTTGGTCAACACGAACAATAAGGACCGATATAACGAGGTAAGTGTCGGTCAGCATGCACAATAAGGACCACCATAACGAGGTTAGTGTTGGTCAACACGCAAAATAAGGACCGCCATAACGAGGTAAGGTTCGGTCAGCACGCAAAATAAGGACCGACATAACGAGGTAAGTGTCGGTCAGCACGCAAAATAAGGACCGCCATAACGAGGTTAGTGTTGGTCAACACGCAAAATAAGGACCGCAATAACGAGGTAAGTGTTGGTCAACACGAACAATAAGGACCGCCATAACGAGGTAAGTGTCGGTCAGCACGCAAAATAAGGACCGACATAACGAGGTCAGTGTCGGTCAATGCGCAAATTGAGGCCCGCCATAACGAGGTAAGGGTCGGTCAGCATGCAAAAGGAAGACCGCCATAACGAGGTTAGTGTCTTATTGTCGTTACAATAATACAGATATGGGCGCTTTAAACAATTTTGTTTTTGAAAATAACGCACAAGAATAACTTCTTTTTTTCCTTTGTCTTTTGTAGATGTGTTTTTTAATGTGTCTTTCTTCTTGATGGATGTGATAGCCAAAGGTAAGCACTTCGATTTTCTTGAAGTTATTTTGGTTATGTGTCATACATTTTCGTGCCCAACTTATTTGTTACATTTCCGTTTTGTGTTCTAAACTGTATGTGTCCCCCGCTTATATATATATAAGTCACTGGTTCGTGTAGACGTGTAGACGTGTAAACGGAGGTTTAAAAGTGGTGTTTTAAAGATATAAAAGAGTAATAATTCAATTTTTTGTGTGCGTACACATAGTGAAGTGTTCATAAAAGTATGGAAAATAGTATTTTCTCGAAAAGTGAGGATAATATGATGTATAACATTGAAACAAACAACAGGTTTGAGGAAGGTCAAAATGGCGCAAATGGCGGGTTTGAAATTGTAAACAAAACAAAGAAGAGAAAATTTAAAAGTGGATCAAGTGGGTCTATTTCCTCAAATGCATTTGCAAAAATGACAGTAGATGATAAACTCACAACTATATTTGAGCAACTGAACCAAAATTATCAAAAAATTAGTGAAATTGAAAATCAGCAGAGTAAATGGAACAAGGAAATACAGTGTATCAACAATGGTTACCTAGAAATGAGTGACCGGGTTACTCAAATTGAGAAACTCATTGAAGATCAAAGGGTGATTTCTAACGTGCTCACATACAAATCAATAGATGCAGAGGCTAGAAGCATAAGGAACAACATAGTTATATACGGACTCACTGAGAGACTAAAAGGCAACTGCACACAACTTGTGAATTTTCTTAGCGATGAGCTAGATATTGACACCAATGATATGCATATTGAAAGAGCACATAGAATGGGCCGTTTTGACCCAAATAGTAGAGATCCTAAAAGACCAATGGTAGTACGTTTAAGGGATTACGTGGATACCGAGACAATCATAGGAAATGCTTACAAACTAAAAGGGAGCCCATTTGGACTTGATTGGCAGTACCCTAAAGAGATTTCAAAAGCACGATCACGCCTGTATAAATCTAAAGAAGCACAAAATGCTAGAATGAATAGGCAAAAAATGCAAATTAAATATCCAGCCAGACTCTGTGTTAATGGCAGAACAATTAAAGACATGTTTCCCGAATGGTTCCAAGTACTAGGTCATGAGAGATTAGTAGTAGGAAACACTGACAAAAATGAACATAAAATAGCGCAAAACAGAGGCAAAGAAGAAAGAGTGTACTCGGCAGATACAGTGATAGACGATGAGGTAAGCACGGCAATCAGTGGAAGTGAAAGTGAGAGCGAAATATTTGAAGAAACAGATAAATGCACGGTGGGGATTAAGCCAGATTATGCAGAATATGAGAATGAACATATTTTAAACATGTTGCCAGATGATTATGTAATGGATGATGCAATTGAAAAAAAAACAGTCAGGATAAAACAGTAAATGGATATTGTAAAATATTACTAGATTTTTGTATATCGACAGGTTTAAGGATAGTAAACGGCCGCTGTGGTACAGATAAAGGCATTGGTAAATTCACATGTGAAAACTCACAAGGGTGTAGCGTTGTCGATTATGTTATGTGCAAAAGTGAACTTTTTAAACTGTTTAAAACATTTGACATTTACGACCCTAATATTTTGTCAGATCATTGTGTTATTTCGTTTAGTTTAAGTATGTACACCTTGGATAAGTCTGTTGATGTCAACAATAAAGGGGATCCTGTTAAATTGTTATACAAATATAAATAGGATGATAGTAAAAAA
>VMBQ01000253.1:119953-231338 GCA_007657795.1 Dreissena rostriformis
ATTTCACACAATAGCTTTATACATGCGTCGCCATAATCCATAGCAGAACACATTTAACACTGTACACAGTATGTTTTTGAAGAGCCTATATCTACTTCTATAACACATGCAAGATACATTCTTGCTGTCCTAAATTAGCATTTTCATAGCGGTGTCATTATAATCTTATATACCACAACTTACATATGCAAATGCTGTTTTATATATATATATATATACACTTTTAATATTAATATAATCGGTAAAACATCAATATTTTATGTTTACATCATATGGCTTGTTTTACTGATTTTCATGTTTAAGTAAGGGGCAGCAACAATTTAAAACAGCAACAGGAAGCAATGACACCAGAGCTGATCGTTCATTTACAAACGGGCCGACATTTCGAATCTCGGTATAATGGCGGTGGCAGTAGGCCAGTTTTGACGTCAGGCCGATTTCAATCGCGTGTTAGGTACGATATAGGGCCTATGTAAAACTCCGATATAGGTTGATGGGCAAACATCGCGCACTGTTGCAAGTCCGATTTCGAATATGCAAATCTATAACGTCCTGATACTGTTCCGTTAAAAAAAATCGCTGTGTCAGTTCTCGGACATAAACAAAACTAACAGAGTGGATCGTATGTTTGTGATGTTTTTAAAATGCGATTATCACGTACACAAAACCACGTGGCTCGGGACTTCTATTCCATCCGACGACGGAAGTGAATTGAATTATTGCCGTGATGCAAGAGATTCATGTGTACATACCTGTTTGATCTCAAGTAAAAGTGCTCGGTCTATCGGAACTGTTTTCACATTCAGCTTTCTGACATACACGACTGTTCCCTGCAAATTCGTCCATGTTTTATTTTCTTATAATGACACTAAAGAGGCATTTACATAATAGAACAGATTGTTATGTTTATATAATATTACTTAAATTGTTTTTGCTTTAATGCAATAACGTCACAATAAAATGACGACTTTACATGTATCTTTGATACCAAGTAAATGCTATTTGCCATTACAATAACCTTGATTGCAATAATGTAATTCCATATTTTAATAGAAATGTTGCTTCCATCATGCATATACCCATAATGAGAAATATATATATATATAGTTTGTTAAAAAAATGACATGGTTAGCGATTTTCCACTAACGGCAACAATTCGTATTAAGCTTACGCCCACATTTATTCTTAGAAACTACATGTGAATCTTGAAATGGTAAAAGAGTTAAAATCAAACGAAATGAAACGTGAATGGTGAGACTAAAATAGGGCATTAACATATTCAAAATGCTTACCAATCACATGCAATCAGTGTATTCGAAGCACACAAAATGCATGTGGCTTGTTGGGTTTTATGATATCCATATGAATTTGGTTGAAAAGTATTGCAACATACCTTGTAAACGCCAACTGCCTGTGCTACCTGAGGTTGTGTCACTATTGAAGAGGAACAATCTTCATTCTGAAACTGAATATCGTGGACGTATGATGTTCTAATACACACGCGCAATATTTGTTAATTTATCACTACAATTACTTTTACAACAGCCTCCCCCTAAAATAAAAACAGAAAAAAAACACTTACATACATGTACACACAAAACCCATAGCCAAGAATTGGGATTGTTGCAGTGTTTCCTACATGTTCGTCTATGCTGTCAGTAGTCTATTTAGGAAAGCACATAACACAAATATTTACAAAATATCTTACATTATTAACGATTGTAAATCTCTATTGTTACAAAGATTTAACAAGAAACAAAATGCTCTTTTTTATTTTTTGTGGTACAATATATTCAACAAATGTTCATGTACCAAGTAATTGTGCGTGTGTCGTATGAATGGATATCGTTGCGGGAAATTAAAATGGAATATATTGTACCACAAAAAAATAAAAAAGAGTATTTTTGTATCTTGTTAAATTTATGTAACCAGACAACATCTAGCGTTGACATTTTGGCTATTGCTATAATGAACACGTATTTTTTATGGTTAAACTTTATTTTATGAAATAGTTTACGAAATATTCGTTGATTTTGAGTGTTCATGGGGCTTTAATAATAGTTAAACACAGGTTAAAAGTTAATTAAATTAAAAAAACAAACACATTAAGTAGAAATGATGACGGAAAATCAACATAATTATGTTTTTTCGGCTGTTGACAGAAGCGAACGCAAACTGAGAGTGGAAATTCAGAAACACGTATCGGGGAAAGCTACTTTATTTTGAGATCCGGCAAACAACCATTTTCCAATGTAAGATGCAATATTCAATAATTTTCCTCTGTTATCATTTGTACAATTTATGAAAAGATCGTTATGAAAATATATATCGAATAATATTTTCAAAACTGATTTGATACATGCATCACTAAGCTATTTTTAAGAAAAATGTACACTCAATTAAAAAACACAAAGACACTTACGTTTTATACATAAAATAATGTACAGATCTGTGTCATGTCAACACCGAAGAAGTATTGGATATTTTACGTATAAGAAAAACATTGATATCTTATTCAAATTACTGGGAAATCATATCAATTAAATAGATCGTGTCGTTGATAAATGGTAACTTCTGCATAATTCTTGTGTTGCGGCTAGTGTCTGTCAATTTATTGGCAAATAATTATGTAATATTCATATGCAAGTGTAAAGGGTGTTAGATGTACAAGGTAAGTGTTTCACCATGTACCACTCATTTTGACCCTCAAGTTGATGCTAAAAAATGTAACCGCTTAAGAAAAAAAAATCACCCCATGTAAAGATCAACGTGTACACGACGTTCGAATATCCAATAATCAACATATGCGAACGCAGTCTAGGGAAAGTTCAAGAGAGTAATAGCAGGGTGATGCGGCCTATTACTTGTTGGTCCCTCCTTGCACTATACATACTTTAATAAATGAGGCGTTATATGCCAATTTATTGACACTTTTTGATATTTGGAGGTATATTTGTTTTGCGAAAACCACTGTATTCATACAATGTGACGTAAATGCAATATTGTCTGTATGACCCGCTGCGAAAATGGTATATATCATGAATATACGGTAGGTCGACGAAAATCTGTCCATTTTTGTTTTAAAAGTTTACATTCAAAGAATTGTTCGTGATAACACTTAACCTTTTTTCGAATAGAAGCGAATGATTTGAAAAGTTTATCACATGATCGCGGATGCTTTCATTGACCTAAATATTCGGGAACTCGCTGTTTTACGTACACGTAGTTTCCTCCCTAGTCATTTGGCCTCTTCCCACTCCAGCGTGAATTAATTGCAAAATTACTTAATTTCTTTATATTTTAGTTTATTCCTTTTTTTTAATATACTGAAGAAAAAACTACTTTCTTCGCTTTTTTTTCTGCAAAAAAATCTTCCATTTGCGCGCTTTAGTCATACCGCACAATAGCGACCAAAATGGCTGTCATAGAAACTTCGAAAAGAACGTGATGATAGTATTAATTGAATAACATTTTCGAAAAAAGTTATTCTAAAGAAAAATGTAAACTCAATTGAAAAAAAACCCACAAATATGTCACGGTCTGATAGTATTTTCTCTTTGTACACAAGGGCCGAGCTAAGTTATTTTGGTTTTATAAAATTACCATTTTGATGGCTTAATTGTAAGATTGTAGGAAGCTAATCTTGAGAAAACAAACCTGGTCCAACCTCTGGCTATGGCTTTGAATATCATTGGAAAACACGAAATACCGTCTAATTAGATGAAGCAGTATCTCATATTAAGATATTCCATGCAACGTTCCATTAATCGTTGGAAGGTTGCTGGTGCGTTGAATAACCCAAGGGGCATTCAATTGAACTCATAAAACCCAAGGCCCCAACCTGAAACAAAGTCTTCATCTTATCTGCCTCCCTAAGTTTTACCTGCCAGTATCCGGCTTTCAAGTCTTGTTTAGATAAATATTTGGACCCTGATAGTAAGTGTAAAGTATCTTCAATTCGTGGTAAAGCATAACTGTCTGTCTTCGTTCTGTAATTCAGTTCCCGGAAGTTTGATGCAAAATCGATGTGCACCATTTAGTTTTCTCATAATTACACAGTCTGAAGACCAAGGACTTGTTGATTCTCGAATTACTCCCATGCCCAGCATTTCTTTCAGGTGTTCTCTTACTTCATAAAATTATCAAGGTGGGATTGTTCGATATCGCTCTTTAAACGGTGCATTATTGTGTAGTTTGATATATTGTTTTACTTGGAGGTGTATCCAAGATCCAGGGGATGTTTTGGAAAGATTGCATCATATTTTTAGAACAACTTGTACACTTGATTTTTCCCATCATCGATAAGATGTAAGATCGGTCTACCCGATAGTGATCTTTTATAATTCAATTTTCATTTTTTTTTCTTTTCTGGCGCTGTTTCAGTCTGCATCATTGCAGGCAATGGTTCGAGAACGAATGCTTCTCGTAATACTTTCACTTCTCTTAATAAGCATTGGCTTTGATCTTAATTGGTGTCGCATTTCGACCTGCGTTATTTACAGTGACTGTGCTTGGACAAACAATAGCACTATGAGAGTGTTCATCGTCCAACCCATCTGTAATTGCTGCATCGGTATATTTCATCTTCCTTACAAATACAGTTACCGTTCTGGTTTCCATTGGATGTAAGTTTATGGGTTTGGTTGCTGTCACTCTACCGATTCACGGATTGATGGACATAACGGCTGCTTCCCACTCATCAGGTAAGTTATCTGTTTTTCTACATTGTTGTTTATTACGAATAACATTCGTTTCTAGCAGGACTGGAGCTACACCATGATACTGAGAAACCGGGATAACCAATAAAGTGGTTTCATTTGCCCCTTTGAGATCAAGTTGAAAATCATCCATTCAACAACCTTCTTTCTCTGCTTGTGTAATTCCACTAACAGGTTGAAAGTCGAGAGAGACTACAATACCTACCAATGAACTGCTTATTAACTGCCGAAAATATATACTGACCATGAGGAGCATAAAGATACAGGAAATAGCAAATCGAAAATGCCACATAGAAAGGAACATAGAAATGTGCATCATACATACGGAAGCAATTCTGAGGCCAGAACTAAAACGGCTGGAGACATATATGATACCGAAGATGATGACACGAATTCAGATGACGAGTACACTATTAAAAGTGAAGAAGTACATCAATTAAAGAAGGAGATAGAAGACATGAAACAGAGGTTAATACAAATTATTACCAGGATACATTTCATTGATATAGTTTCATAAATATGTTTGGGTTAAGATTAAAACGGCAAGCAATTTCTATAACGAATACAAGAAAAGTAACAATATGTTAGATGAAATCGATACGTGACAGGAATGACTGCAGTAGTTTAAGATTCGAACGCAAACAAAACAAAGTTGCGTGAGCCATTGTGTTACCCGACGAGAACTGGACATTACTGATGACGTCTGCGCGGTCACGTGTATGTCCTCACTGCGCACACGCCACCAGTTACTCTGGATATCCGCTTCCGCTTTAATTCGCCTGGAAATAGACATTAATATGAATTAAGACACAGTTGATCTTTGACCGCATTTTTTTTTTAAGATAAGGTGTCGTCTCAAAGAAATACATCTTGATATAAAAGGATATATTAATCTATACAATATTTTTTATTATTATATTTAAGTAAAGAAAGTATTACAATTGTGTATATGTTCTAAGCCATTCCATGTTCATAATTTTGCTAAAAGATAATTACAATTAAAATAAATGAGCATGTATAAATAAATTTCAAAAGCTATTGTATATTTTTTACCGTCTTCAGTCGATATTATCTTTAATGCATACCTGAACATGAAAATACCGACTAGGGCGAGGACGACAATGACGCTGCTCAGACTGATCCCTACCACTGCACTGGAGGACAACGCTTGGAGAAAAACGGTATGCCTAACGTTATAATAGTATAGGCGTGTCCATGGAAGAACAGTGTTAATGCTCTCCTCGTTAAGTGTCGTTCCGAAAACAACAACAGATAATAATAATTATAATTAAAATAATAATAATAATAATAATAATAATGATGATGATGAGGATGATGATGATGATGATGATGATGATGATGATGATGATGATGCTGATGATGATGATGATGATGATGATGATGATGATGATGATGATGATGATGATGATGATGATGATGATGATAATAATAATAAAAATAATAATTATTATTATTATTATTATTATTATTATTATTATTATTATTATTATTATTATTATTATTATTATAATTATTATTATAATAATTATAATAATAATAAACAGCTATTAATGGCAATGCCATGTAGGAAGTGTTTCTTACAGAAAGTGACGCACAGTTCTCCCCGAAAGCCACACGCAGGTCGGTTGGGGGGCGGACTGCCACGCACTGGCCAGTGTATCGGAACTTCCGGTATAAGCTCGAAAACGTTCTTCCAACCCTGATATTGTGCAACAACCTTCAATACGGATATACATGGTCGGTTATCTTCAGGGACATTTCAAAAGCAAAGCATTTGGTGCAATAAAACGCATGTAGGTTAAATTGTATAATGCAAATGTACGTACTAACCATCCCTTTAAAGCAATCCAATACGTTGACAAAGTTTTTAGTTTTTAATCATTTGTAAAGGCTAATTCATATTGTTGTTGTTGTTTTTGTTCTGGTTGTTGTTGTTGTTGTGGTTTATATATTGTAGTGACATTAAATGTCATAACAAAGTATGCAACAACAAACCGAATTGAATGTCTTTTTCAAAATATTATGTTTAAATATTTACCAAAATAACCACATAATAAAAAGTAGAATTAGTTTAAATATTTATATTGTGAAGACTTTATTGAGTATTAAATGATTCAAACTTAATAATCATTTTCACATTATTACACATCATGTTCATAAAATGTGGGAAAAACAGCATTAAACCAATAAGTACCTATGTCAATTGTTGGTCAGATTGCCTGAGTATTACCAAGGTTTCTGGATTGTCGATTTTCCAGTAATTTTCCAATAATATATCAACGACCCAAGTGAAGTGCAAATAATTAATTCGAAAGCCAGTGTTATAATGAGGCACGTATATCGGGAAAATAACATTTTAATTGGTGAACATTGGTAGAACACTTCCAACGAATATGTGTAAATGGTGCTTTTAAACTCGGCACACGACACTACAGTCTACCTTGAATTGTCCCGTTTCTGGGAACATGTCGAGCAAGGTGAAATCAACCACTCGATCACCGTTTGTATTAATATAGAATGTTCCGCCGATTCCTAAACAAAAATAAATGGCATTAATATGAAGACATAAACGAATCGAAGAGACTATTTCTAATAGTATATAAATCATGTCACTCTACAAGAATTTTCGAGTGATGTACAACAAAATACTACACAAGTTATTTTTATCGACGTTACTATCAAAGAAATGGTTGTTATTTCGAACTAGGTTAACTATAAAAGACGTTTGTTTTTATTTATAAACCATTAACAATGCGCATTTTGTTTGGTTTTGTGAAAAAGTTAATATATTCCGTCCTTTGAATGGGTTTTTGTACAAATGCACTAAATAACTTTCATCGCTATTCGAGAGGTTCATGGATTGCGCTGCTGGCATAGCCGGATTGCGATATTACTTTTCCGGCCATTAAACACATATTGAACACATGATACACATTTACATATGTAAAGGAGATAAATGTTCTGATAACAGTTCTTACCAACACGTGTTCTGTTCCACATGCGTTGCACAACTCTTTGCCCGTCACGAGGATTCTCGCCTGTCGCGATAGTTTCATTTAGCGCATGCGCATACAGTACGAAGGAATCGTATAGTCCTATGTTGACTGTTGACACCTGAAACAGGCATACATTCAATGCTTCTAGCGCAAAATTTCAACCGATTCTTTTCTCGGACACAGTTTTCTCCGAATGTAAATGATTAATATACGTGTACCTCTTTAAAAAAAAACAACAGAATAATTCAAAAATCGAATCGGCCTTAAAACATCCGCATGGGCCAAACCTTTTCATGAATTGTTTGTTTGCATGGCTGTGTACAGCGAAACACTATATCTCTTTTATATGAACTTTGTAAATTGCGTCTCTGTATCTTTCGTGAAACCCAATGAATTGACAGTTTAATACTAGGCAATTTGAATTCTATGAAAACATATGATTTACCAATTTCGAACACACCAGTTGCCACACATACTCTCATTTACCAGACATACCATTTGTATGCACAGCTAAATAGGCTCAATGCTTGTTACCTCCTCGTCGTCCTCCCACACGTAGTTGTACCTGGCCAGCGCGCGCCGCTTCACTTCCTTCTCGAACCACGCGAAATGCGGGTCCTCAGGCCGGCGGGGCCGAACCACCATCACCGCCTCGTAGGCCTTCCTGGCCGCCTTGGGAGGCACGTGAAAATAACCGGTAAAGACTGAATGGACGGATTATGGGATATTTATACACGATTCAGAAACGCCACCGGCAATAATATTATTTAGTCTACAAGTTTTTGTAGCATTTTTCCTGTCCATTTCGTTTTAGAGTGGTCCAAAATCCTTTAAGGTTTTCGAAAATGAAAGCTTATTTTTGCATCGATTCATAAATAACGTAATTAAGTATTTATTGCTGGTTGGTTATAGTGATAGTGGTGGTTCATGATGGTGCTGTTGGTCATGCTGAATAGGATTAGGAGGAGGAGCATGACGTTCATGATGAGGTTCGAGATGATGACGCTTATAGTCTTCATAATGATGATTTAGCAATCGTCTTACCAGGTCCATATCGTCTCCTCTTTCCCAGCTATAGCTGCCTGCAAATGGGTCGCCCCAATACGTAAAGAAGAATAGCAGAACGTATTCCCCGAATGTCAACGACGACCTCTCCCTGGCCAGTATTGCCATTTGACGGAAGTGGTCCGCGTTACCAACAAAAATGAATACTGAAATAATCAAAGTTTACAGATTCATATTGATACTTGTATTAGATTGATGATTATAATTTGCAATAACTTACGATACATATGACACAAATCTATTACATATATATATATATATATATATATATATATATATATATATATTGCTTTCGAGTTGCCATGACCTACCTGCTTTACAAATAACAATCACTATAATTTGCATTTTTATTGCGAAGTTATAAAATATATATTTATTAATGTATATGTTTTTGTAATCTATTCTCTTTCGTTTTTTATATGTATACCTCTTGCCCCAGCACTGGCTTGACTGATCACTCGAAGCATTTCTGCGCGCAGGTCTGCAGCTTTTGCATTGAAATGGACTGCATGCGAGTTTATGTGAGGTGCAAAGCTCTCGAATGTGCGCTGAAATCGCAATAATGTGCATCGAATCATAATCTTACAGTGACATAAGGTATCAGAATCAGGATCTTTCCTTTTTAAATATTGTTAAGTGTATTTATATTATGACCCACATACCCGCTAAGACGCTTTGGCCGTATTTTTGTAGTTCAAAAGTTTTCGTGAGAGTAAATTTGTTCTTTAGTGAAGTTATTGCATGTTGTATTTATAACTATACTTTTTTTTCGATTATGTTACAGTCCATTAAAAACAAAAAAATTAAGTAAGCTTATATATACGATATTAGAAGTGACGTCATGTGCACCTGTTTAGTTTAGACTCCGACAACTGGTTGTCAAAAGATGGTGGTATTCATATCAGCGCGTGTATTAAGTATGGATAAAATCAAAGTTTATATTCCCAAAACTTAAATATATTAAATATTTTGGCTGAATAAGACATGTATGATGTATATGATACGATGGATTTTGAAACGTTTATGCTATTGTTATTAATTCTTGTACTTATGATGAACTCAGTATTGAACACAATGTGCTTGGTTTTACAGCATGTTGTTACCAAATAGATCTGTTAGTTTGAAATTATTCTCGACCATTTTCTGTACAAGACCAACACTCTAAATTGTTTAACAATTAATGTTAAGTTAATGTACTCAAACAAATAAGGATGAAAACATACAACAAACTTGACTTTGTACGTTCCTGGAAAAAAAAATATTGTTGCATATTAATTCAACTTTCTTGATAAATTTAGTTTTTAATGGTTTCACTAATCTTTACACCATTCATTTTAATATTCATAATCCGGTGTTCAATTGCAACTGTGTTGAGCAGAACGCGATTAACTCGTTATGATTAGATACTGTCTATGAAGTTACTAAGTAACAACACGGTGTCATAAACCACACGTGGCAAACAAACACCTTTTTTTAAAAACAAAATGTATGATATTTCCATGTTTAGTCAGGATCAAAGTATTAAGCAGTCATTTTATTGAGTATTTTAATTCAACAAGTGTATTTCGAAGTATAAGAGGTCATTCTGTGCTTGGTGTGTCGTCGAATGTAAAAGAAAATTAAAAGAAAACTATTAAAGTTGTCGGTGTTGAGTCTTAAGACCAGCTTTACTCTGATAATGAATAATCCGTATTTCTATAAGAATGAAATCAAATGTATTTATATACTATATAGGAACTAGATATCATATTTTCAAATTATTATTTAGGTGTTTTATTAATGTTTATTTCGGAATGTCTTATCAATAAATTGAGTGAACATATGCCTGTATGTAAATGTTTTACGATACCGTAACAAGTGCTTTAACCAACATGCTTGGAAAATCCCGATCGCAAAGAATAACAATCAAGTGATATACTTAATTTCTGTTCTACAATTTATAACTAAAAGGCAAATTAGAAATGCGAACATGATACCTTAAAACTGGTTCCAATCAGATTAGCACGGTAATCGTTTGCGTCATATATATTGGCTATGTCTGACCACCCGAAATACTTGAACACCTACAAATAGTGCGGAATGCAACACGAGAATTAATGGTAGGGACTATGAAAAACCAAGAACATACCTTTACAATATCCAGCGTTAATATAACATGTGGGGCACAATACACTCCAAAAAGGTAGGTAACTCAACGATTAAAAGTATTATGTTTATTATTTATTACATGTATTTGCCGAATAAAACGGCAAGCATCAACGTTATTTTATTCTAAGCCTTACCTGATAGATAACAAAACGATATTGCAGCAACCTATTACTCTATAAATGTTATACCTCTTCGTTGATATCGACCTGATACAAAAGCGCCTGATATAAAACAAATTACAAGGTTAGTAGGCGTTTATATCTCTCAATGTTTGAAGGTATGACATATCATTGAATCAACGATAATGTCTTCATTTCCTGAAAAAAATAAATCAGATTCAACAAAGACTTTTTGTTACCAAGATGTAATACATCGTAAACGTCATATAACATATATATCCCCATTGAGTTATTTCTTTAAAGCTGGGGACATAGCGGCATGATTAAAAGAAAACAATTGTTACTGCCATACTTGTTGTGATATATCAAACTTGGCACGATTTAAAAAAAAACGGCTCGGAGAGCCTCGCCGTTATTTTATTCTTAGCCTCACCTGATGTATCGTACGGTGACCTATTATCGGTGGAGACCTATTATCGGTGATTTTGTTTACATTAAGAACGAGCCTTCGTGATGACGTCACACGCTTGCGCTCCGAGTATTTGTTTTGCTACCAATACTACGATTGAAAATTAAGATAAAAACTACAAAGTTCAGGAATAAACAGGTATACTTGCATTTCAAAATCATATTTGTACTAAAATATTCATAATTGATCCCTATTTCTAAATTTTTTTGGTCCTCTTAATTAAATTTCCACATAAATTGCAAAGCGAAACAGACGACTGCACTAGTGTAAACATAACACTTCAATTTATTTGATTATTTTTCAAAATTATTACTTTCACTTTCTCCCGATTTTCAGAAAATGTTGCATTTATGTTGATTTAAAGTAGATTCTAGCATAAGAACTGTGCACACACATTGCGTCAGGTGATATACGCATGTTAAGTGGGAATACTTCCGTCCAGATTGAACGATTATTCATCAAATGTTTAAATAATAACATATATGCCCACATTTATTTGAAACTTGAAGAAATTGCGAACGTTTGTGTTTATAAAATTCTTGAACACTTTGATGCGTCCATGTTGCTCAAAAGAAGAATGACCAATAAAACCGAATCTTGTCAAATTGTAAATATGAGTTATACAAATTTTAATAACCGTTTAAGTGTACTGTATATTAAATATGATCAATGAATCAAATGTTTAAGTTAAGTTGGCCGAATGCCTATTGCAATGGAGTACTCTCCTTTTCGATGTAACGTCACCGTAAATAGGTCAATCATGCAAGTAGTGAATGCTATTGCAGTGTGTATGGAACTATCGGCTTTGAGTAGTTAAACATGCTGTAAATGAACACATTTGGCATGAATTTCACGGGAATTAAATAATTCGTTGAAGGTAAATCGTTTATGTTGCATTGTTTGCATTACTTCGGAAATTGTGTTACTCGTTTTCTTTATACACCGATAATTGGTCACTGGAGGATATTACAAAAAGATAGGGCAGTACCCTAGTATTCTGTATATTTTGCACACAAAAGAAATGTGCGTATTTCTGAGCAACCGGGCTTAATTTTACAACATGAACCTTAATTCCGGATGAACCCATGCAGACCTCTCATTTTAATCTAATTAACACTTTCCGCTAATTTAACATTTTTCAGTTTCCAAAAATAAATATAACTCCACTTTTGGCGCTACCTGCCCTCACTGCTGATCTAATGCGACAAGAAAATGCAATACACCCATTTTTTGCCAAAACAATAAGCCTTTGTATTTCCCAACATAATAAAGAGGAGGAAAAAAATGCAACTGTCACTTGCAACTACAACTGCGCTGCAAGAGTAGAAGAAACGGATCCTGAAATGACCTACCTCGATGTAGAAGCGGGCGAAGCTAGTCATGGTGTATGCCATCCGGGTGAGCAGGGAGAATTCCTTCTTGTTGGCAAGCTCCTCGTCCCAACCGGCGTGCGTGATGTGAGGCACGTTCCAGGCTACCGCCATGCGGGATACGGTCGAAACGGAAGGGCTGCAGCCTGTGTATGTGAATGTGAGCGTATCAGGCGTGCCTTGGGTAAACGGGGCGGCATGTCCGTGCGTAGATTTGCGCTACGTGTGGTCACTTGGACGATACCTGACGCACGTGCATTGAGTAACTATCCCTTATGAAATTGCTAGTAGAAGATATATATTTGAATGTTCATACACTCAACAAATAAATAATTACGCGAAATGTAAATAAATGTTATTTCCTTATTTTCAATGCACCAAATGGACATTGTTTTGGGCTTGTTTTCTACGCACTAATTTTTTAATGCTGTATTTGTATGAACCAACATGCACGTTTATGTATTCTAAATATTGCAGTGACATTCGAGTTATACAAGCAATCTTACCAGGCCCGATGATCACGTGCGGGTTGTACGTGTAGCGCATCTCGGCCGCTAGAGCGCCCCACTTAAGCGCCACACATGCAGGCACATCACATGGCATCATCACCAGTCTCTGTGAAAAGTAACATGTTCGTAAATGTGACGGGTTAAATGAAAACTATGACTGACATCCACATGGCAGGCTCTGGAGCTGGGTTTAATGGTGCATTCATCTGACAGCAAGAAGTTCATTTTCTCTATTGTGTTTAATGTTTTGAAACTTGAATATACCAAAACAGCACTTTCTGTTAAAGTTCCTTTTATATTGCGTATAGCAGACACATTATCAAGGCTTGCTGTTTACTTTTGACATACGTCTTACAGATAAAACAATATCATTCATTGATCGTTAAGGAACTTGCTCCTTTTCCTTATTTAAACCGAATAAGGAACCTGATTATCATTAAATAAAACTAAGTACAAATGTCTTGCAATTAATATTTTTTATATTCAACATGTATTTATATATAATTATGTTCATTTATATGTGTTATACTTTAGTTCAATTTAACTAATCTTTACCTAAGAAAATGTCCGTTCCTTAATCGGCATGGATAAGGATAATTGGTTTCTTTTTCAGTATTCAGCCGCGAAAAAGGAACTCGAATATAAATAAAAATAAATATGTTGAAATGTACTTGATTGCAGTTTTTATATCACATAAATGAAAAATAGTTTTATAGCTTTTGTGTTCGGTTGATGTTAGTATTCCAAGTTTTAAATGTGTGTTGGGTTTAAACCAGAAACCAAATTCAATTGAAAAAAAACATGAATATGTATTGTAAATGTATTCTAGCTATTTTATTTCGATTTACTTAAGAATTATATGTATTATTTTTCTTTAAAACCTTATATCAAATATGTTAAGCTTGAATAAGTAATAAGGAACGGTTCCTTATTTATTATTCGATTGAGGAATAAAGAACTAGGAAAGAGGAACCAACTTACTCTCCATCAATTTTCAGCAGTTGAGTTTGTGAATTGGTAAATAATGCTTGTAATAACAGGGCTATAGCATGCTATTTTTTGACTGCTGGAACTAACTGCTGGTTGCGCTCGATTTTCATAAGTGTTAAATCAGGTATTGAATGTTTATTGAATTTCATTCTTTAATTTAACCATTCAATTAAGTGCAATATTATATTTGCAATTTAACATATAATGTGATATAATTATAACAAGGACCTAATTTGTTTTGCAAATTAATTATGCAACAAATTCAACTTAAAGGGTGTACACTAGTTTTTACACCGATTTGTCCACGTGTCCTAGCTTTCGGCGGCATCGCATGACACAGTTTCCAACTCTTCCGAGGTCATTGGAACACACATAATTGGCAAGTGTAACGTAGATAAGTCTCAAAATTCGTTTTAAAGATTGTTCGGAATGTAAATATTAAGGAAGAACCACGCAAGATGCAAGACACATAAAAGGCGATCATAAAAGCCAAAAGACTAAACCATGACACCAGTTTGTGGGTATATTTATTTCAAGCAAGTTCTTACCACATTAGAAATTCCCTGTAGCATTTCGCAAGTCCGGTTAAAAGCAAGTTGCACGATTCCATAAGTTCTATTTATAATAAAAATAACGTCCGGCGATGTCGACCGCTCAATCACGACGCCGATAGTGATGTTTGTGTCGGAGCTCGTGTTGTTGCAGTCAAATATTTCAACTAGCGACTCTGTATCGCAAGTTGCGAATCCAACAAGCACTGTAATTAACAGGTAACGCCTCAAATTCATTGTCTTTTAGATTTGGATTTTGATATCTAATCAAATAGGATTCTTCATGCTTAATGGATTTGTTTCTTTATTTTGCTATGTTTTAAAAATTAACTGTTGTAATTTTGCATTCCTCTGGAACAAAAAAAATCTCTCCTTTCTCTTTCAACATTAACGTTCCTTCTTCACGTGTTCTATCGTACGCAATTTCAGTATAATTTCACGGTCTGTGTTAAGTTTGAAACTTATTTTACTAACGTCTCCATATTCAACTTCATTTTGTTTTAGATAATGTCATATGTGTATCACCGCATTACGGTAATTGCTTTCTTCTGTCAAAATTACTCTAATATTTTTAAACAACACTATACATTACTGTCATCACTGTCCGTATAAAAAAAACAAGAACTGAAAACCTCAGTTGCATGTTTGAATATGATCGTATTCTGTTAGTCAGTACAGGTTAAGGAAAACTGTGTACGACCTTAATCTCGAAGCCCGTTACTAATCGATAACGATGGACTGATGCTAATTGATTTATAATTTCAAGATCAAAGTCGACTTTAGGATCATAATTAGCAAAAGATATAATATTAAGAACCCTCCGTTGCTAAGTGCTGTCGTAGCGTTTAATAAGAAATGTGTAACATTCTTTAGAAACTCTCCAAAGCAAAATAGAGACCTTATTAGACACTAATGAGCTAAGTTCACTATTTAGTTATGTTACGCCTGAAGGAAGAGATTTAACAATAACCGTACTAATGAAAATAATTATTTACGCAGTATGCTCGATCATTTAATGATGCACATAAAAACATACGCATTTAATGAACAAGGAGCGTACATTCCAACAATTTAATCGCTGATCTTTTTGTTGAAAAAAAACATTATATATTGCAGATATAAACTACCCAATAACAACGGGACATGGAGTCGTTTTCTTGGGCGCCAGATTTTTAAATTGTTTATTATTAACTAATTAACAATAACAAATTAAGAACAAGTTCTTAAGCCTCTTTTTTAAACAAACATGCCAGTGAAATCACTATGAAGCATTCAAAAACAATTTTTGATCCGTACTTTGTGATTAATTATAATTCTTAATGTTCTCTCTTGTACTTTCTCGGAGCTCGAAACAGTCGGACAAAATAGTATATGAAAGGTCAAAACAGAAGTAATGACTTCTATTAAAAGATGTCTGTTCAAGAAAGGAGTTACTGAAGTCGTATAAAGCCAGGCCCCATTTTCATAAAAGTTTGAATAGACATTGAACATTACTTTTACTTGAATTTGTGTCATAAGTTTGAAATAATAATGTTTTTAAATGAATTCACGTCTTTAGCCAGATAAACATCTTATAAATGTTTACAGCTCATTTCAGAAACATTCTTTCTTGAGCAAGCGCAATTTGACTTCATGCGTTGGGGCAATGAAAAAATGAATCTTCGTGTTATGTGCATACACCCATCATTTAGATATTGCAATACAGTATAAGCATGTACTGCTACTTAGTATTTAAGGGTTGAATAAAAGCAATAGTAGTCGACATTGAGTAAAACTTTTACAGGTTTTCGATTGATGATTTTACCAGGTCACTTTATTGATTAATGTGCTTTTTGGGGGACTATCGGTTGGTTCACTACCTTTTTCAAGCCCCATTAACACTCAAAATCAAAGAATATTTCGTGAAATAAAATTAACCCATAAAATAATCAGTGTTCCTTATAGCAATAGCCAAATTGTCAACGCTTGATGCGGTCTGGTTACATAGATTTAACAACATACAAATGCTTTTTTTATTTATTTTTTTTGTGGTACAATACATTCAACACATGTTCATGTACCAATTTAGTGTTCATGTGTCGTATGAATAGATATCGTTGCGGGAAATTAAAATGGAATTAATTGTACCACAAAAAAGAGCAATTTGTATCTCATTAAATCTATATTACCATACACATCTTTGAATACGACTAATTAGCTTTACATAATGAAACTGAAGGAATGCTTATATTTGAGGGCAAACCTACTTTAAAATAATTATGACCCATCAGATTTATAATTGCATTAGCCAGTTCATATAAAGATGAACATTAGTGATGCTCGCTTCAATTTGAACACCTGATGCTTGATAACAAAATTGGCAACGTTATCATCGACCATCATTATTCCACAATGCTGCTGATAGTGTTCTTAAACCAATCACATGGTTGGCAGATCAAAGAAGTCTACGGGATCTAACAGAATGACAGCTATCATCATTGATGCCAACATGAATGCAGCCATCAGTCACCTTGAAAATCATGGGAACATATTATAATGGGGTTCAGTCTTTGATATGCGGGCATTAAGTTTAAATGTTAGAAAGTGCCAGTACACATAACGAATAAAAGTTCAAGCGTTATTCAACAATTGTTTTCCAAATAATATTATTATTATACCGGATTTATATAGCGCCCTTTTCATACAAGAGTGCACGTTCAAAGGCGCTTAATAATAATATCCGATGTTATTCCATATTTCAATACCTTTTGAAAAGATCATTTTAGAAGGGGGAGGACTATAATAATATATGAAAAAAAATTGTTAATAATTTGATCGGAAACCGAAAAAACAATGTTCAATATTGGGTATCAAACATTTATATCATGGTTCTCTATAAAAAAAAATCAAATCTTGGGGTCAAATTTGGCCATGCCCAACATAGGTGACACGATCTTGCTCTAGTGCGATTTGAAACCATGGTTTGTGGCAATTTGATTCCGGTTCTAACATTCCACGAATAAAATTTGAGCGTTCATTGTGCCAAGATAGCATTTTTCGACTATTCCTTTGCTTTGATTGTTTAATGTATATTGTCTGTCTCTCACCTGATAGTATGACCACAAAGACATATCTATTGCATAATATATGTAGTACCGGTAGTTTTATAGTATATATTCACTAAAATATGAAAATTTATAAATTAAAACAAGAAACATGACCATGCCAATGAACTAGAGGTTAAATTGTTTACTGATTTATGTAGCTTAATTAAATTTGCATGCAATGTCTGCATGTAAGCTACCTCAACACAACATGACACGAAATACCACTATCTGTACTCTAGTAAAATTGAAAGTGTGTTGAGCGCAAACATTTTATATAGTTTTACCAACAGTGACCTTGTTCTTGACCCAACTTGCCACTCGCCGCGGCGTAGTGGATATGGTGTCCGCCTAGCGACCGGGAGGTCATGGGTTCGATCCCGACTGCGGGAGCGTTCTTTAGATTTCCTCCATAGACACCAAGTTGCCAAAATGACGTTATGTTTTGCGCAAAACTTAATGGCGTTGTTTTTAGCTCCACTGGCCAGAGGCATGCAGCATTCATATGAATGTGACAGAAGTTGTAATTATATTAAATTGAACGTGGAGATGGAATGTTGCCAAAAGTCGGATTTTTTGCTTTAAATACTATAGTATCTGGCATATTTTTTTCTGAGAACTTTTAATCGTTATATTCGAATTGTGCACGATAATTCTTCAACGCAAATATACATGAATCTCACTTTGTATCACCTTGAACGTAGTGACATTTAACTTATAAATTTCGACAAATAATTCGATTAAATAACTTGACCTTGACTCAATCGTAACGGCTCGGCCTATCTCGGAAAGCCCAGTATTGTCTCAGAGGTCCGCTTGAGGAAGTGGCCGATGTGATCAGAGTGGGCCTTGATTAAAAGGTTCAATGTTCTTTAAGGCCCCAGTCTAAAACGGTCAACTTTCAAGGCATTTCTGTTATCTTTATTTCAGATTGTGTAAGACACAAAGTAGGCACCATCAGAATACTGGGTTTCGGCATCTATTTTGACTAATGCCGAGTACCTCAATACACGCACCCCAAATTATATTTCACTGTAGTCTCCAATGAAATGCACGGGTGCGATTGCTAGATAACAAAAAAGAGAAAAGTAACTCTATAGAAACAGGCACTACATTTGACCGGCCCACGGATTGATACACAATGATTTAGTGGATTGTAACCAAGTTGAGTTAAACGAGAGTAGTTTCCCTTTTTATTTACAACTTCGTCTGCTGTCAACATATCTTAAGGGGTGTTGCTGCAGTTTTGCTGATTTTTTCCATCTAATAACTTTTGCTCAAAATTTATATTTGAGGTATACATACTTATATTATATGAAAAATGAAATAAAAACATAGGTCACCAGCTTTGTTTGGATTTTATTCACCATTATATAACATGTACTTTTTCATTAAAACTGAAAAATCTCTAATTGCATAAAAATGATTAATAACCTGTGAAATTGGCAACATGTAGATATTATATAAGCTAAGGTACATCATATACCATTTAATTAAACCACAAACTACCAAAACAATGGAGAACACAAGTTAAATTTTAAGAAATTTAATTTTTATAATTTTTATGTCACCCAAAAAAACGTCAATTTTTTACTATTTCAACCACAAAAAAATGGAGTTTAAAAAGGTTCTATCTAATAACTTAATGCGAAACTGCTCAAATATGTTCATCTACGTATTGTTAGCATTAAACAAAAATAAAAAAGGAGGTCACCGCATTTTTAACAGAGTTTTTTTTTGTTTAACCATCCCTACCGTCTGAGTACAATTTCATAAAATACAGCAATTAGGCAAAACCCAAGCACCGGTATATAGTTTATTAGCAATATGCATACACATTAGAAATTGTTTAAAATCTTAACAGGGAGCACATCATCTTACCAAAATAACAACTATAATACATATTTAATCACACACATAAGATCATACAGAATCAAACTCGACCTTAAGCATCAATAACTTACAGGGACTTGTTCACAGATTTCGGCATGTTTTGAAAATTGTGATTAAATGCTTTGATGGATGAAGGTAAACAACAGAACTAAAGAGCTCCAGTATAAAACAAGAATGAAATTAAAGAAAGAAAAAAAAAGTTAAAAAAAAAAGTTAACCGCACCTGGAGTCGAACCACTGACCTCTGTATTATGAACCATCTGTGATGATACTGATAACAAAAATATCGGGTTGTAATAATAGCGATACGGTGTTGCTATAAATATATCCTCGGTTTAATAAACTGCCGCAACACCCCTTAATTGGACAACAATTAAGTATGGACATCAAACAATAATTGATGAACTGTCAAAAAGTAAGTGATTCAAACGTGCTTCAATTCTCCATAACAACATAACTCTAACGATGATTATTCGTAAAAGAACATGTATTTTCAATATGGGTCTCCGTCATTAGATGATTAGTGTTATTTCGCTCACTGATGTACATCGCTCATTTTCTCATTTTGACAAACTGTGAACGAGTCCCTTTAAATTACGCACCCATCTTCATTATGCGCCTCTTATTCCGTTCACAGGTGGTTAGCGTGTGGCTATGATATTTCAAAATGATGTTTTTACTAATTCATATCATAGCCACACGCTTACCACCTGTGATTCCGCTTATCAGGTACGCGTAATTTTAAATCACATTAACTTTCCACACCTTACAATAAATGCCGTCGATAATAGGAACTTATCGGACAATGTCCGTCCACGATTATAAGTCTAAGGAGGTCAATGACAATGCGAAGTTATCGGACAATGTCCGTACACGATAATAAGTCTATGGAGGTCAATGATAATGCGAAGTTATCGGACAATGTCCGTAAACGATTATAAGTCTATGAAGGTCAATGATAATGCGAAGTTGTCGGACAATGTCCGTACACGATTATAAGTCTATGGAGGTCAATAATAATGCGAAGTTGTCGGACAATGCCCGTACACGATTATAAGTCAATGGAGGTCAATGATAATGCGAAGTTATCGGACAATGTCTGTACACGATTATAAGTCTATGGAGGTCAATGATAATGCGAAATTATCATACAATGTCCGAACACGATTATAAGTCTATGGATGTCAATGATAATGCGAACTTATCGGACAATGTCAGTACACGATTATAAGTCTATGGATGTCAATGATAATGCGAAGTTATCGGACAATGTCCGTACACGATTATAAGTCTATGGAGGTCAATGATAATGCGAAGTTATCGAACAATGTCCGTACACGATTATAAGTCTATGGATGTCAATGATAATGCGAAGCTATCGGACACTGTCCGTACACGATTATAAGTCTATGGAGGTCAATGATAATGCGAAGTTATTGGACAATGTCCGTACACGATTATAAGTCTCTGGAGAACAATGATAATGCGAAGTTATCCAACAATGTCCGTACACGATTATAAGTCTATGGATGTCAATGATAATGCGAAGTTATCGGACACTGTCCGTACACGATTATAAGTCTATGGAGGTCAATGATAATGCGAAGTTATCGGACAATGTCCGTACACGATTATAAGTCTATGGAGAACAATGATAATGCGAAGTTATTGGACAATGTCCGTACACGATTAAAAATCTATGGATGTCAATGATAATGCGAAGTTACCGGACGTCCGTACACGATTATAAGTCAATGGATGTCAATGATAATGCGAATTTATCTGACAATGTTCGTAAACGATTATACGTCTATGGATGTCAATGATAATGCGAAGTTATCGGACAATGTCCGAAAACGATTATTAGTCTATGGATGTCAATGATAATGCGAAGTTATCGGACAATGTCCGTACACGATTATAAGTCTATGGATGTCAATGATTATGCGAAGTTATCGGACAATGTCCGTACACGATGATAAGTATATGGAGGTAAATGATAATGCGAAGTTATCGGACACTGTCCGTACACGATTATAAGTCTATGAATGTCAATGATAATGCGAAGTTATCGGACAATGTCAATACATGATTATAAGTCTATGGAGGTCAATGATAATGCGAAGTTATCGGACACTGTCCGTTCACGATTTTAAGTCGATGGATGTCAATGATAATGCAAAGTTATCGGACAATGTCCGTACACGAGTATAAGTCTATGGAGGTCAGTTGTAATGCGAAGTTATCGGACAATGTCCGTATACGATTATAAATCAATAAAGGTCAATGATAATGCGAAGTTATCGGACAATGTCCGTACACGATTATAAGTTAATGAAGGTCAATAATAGTGCGAAGTTATCGGACAGTGTCCGTACACGATTATAAGTCTATGGATGTCAATGATAATGCAAAGTTATCGGACAATGTCCGTACACGATTATAAGTCTATGGATGTCAATGATAATGCGAAGTTATCGGACAATGTCCGTACACGATTATAAGTCTATGGATGTCAATGATAATGCGAAGTTATCGAACAATGTCCGTACACGATAATAAGTCTATGGAGGTCAATGATAATGCGAAGTTATCGGACAATGTCCGTTGACGATTATAAATCTATGGAGGTCAATGATAATGCGAAGTTATCGGACACTGTCCGTACACGATTATAAGTATGTGGAGGTCAATAATAATGCGAAGTTGTCGGACAATGTCCGTTGACGATTATAAATCTATGGAGGTCAATGATGATGCGAAGTTATCGGACAATGTCTGTACACGATTATAAGTCTATGAAGGTCAATGATAATGCGAAAATATCGGACAATGTCCGTACACGATTATAAGTCTATGTAGGTCAATGATAATGCGAAGTTATCGGGCACTGTCCGTACACGATAATAAGTCAATGGAGGTCAATAATAATGCGAAATGATCGGACAATGTACGTATACGATTATAAGTCAATGGAGGTCAATGATAATGCGAAGTTATCGGACAATGTCCGTACACGACTATAAGTCTATGGATGTCAATGATAATGCGAAGTTATCGGACAATGTCCGTACACGATTATAAGTCTATGGAGGTCGATGATAATGCGAAGTTATCGGACACTCTCCGTACACGATTATAAGTCTATGGATGTAAATTATAATGCGAAGTTATCGGACAATGTCTGTACACGATTATAAGTCTATGGAGGTCAATGATAATGCGAAGTTATCGGACAATGTCTGTACACGATTATAAGTCTATGGAGGACCATGATAATGCGAAGTTATCGGACAATGTCCGTACACGATTATAAGTCAATGGAGGTCAATGATAATGCAAAGTTATCGGACAATGTCCGTACACGACTATAAGTCTATGGATGTCAATGATAATTCGAAGTTATCGGACAATTTCCGTATACGATTATAAGTCTATGGGTGTCAATGATAAAGCGATGTTATCGGACAATGTCCGTACACGATTATAAGTCTATGGAGGTCAATGATAATGCGAAGTTATCGGACACTGTCCGTACACGATTATAAGTCTATGGAGGTCAATAATAATGTTAAATTATCGGACAATGTCCGTACACGATTATAAGTCTATGGAGGTCAATGAAAGGCGGTGATAGTTTAAGCGATATAAGGTCAGTAATTATGCAATTAATTTATTAATTAATTATGCAAATAATTATGTCAGTAATTCTCATGCATTTTTTTGTCACAAAGTTGTGTTAAGAAAGCTAGCCATGTTTTGTTTAAAATGCTTTAAAATAAGAGAAAATGTCATATATATGTAGTATAAATATGTATTTTTGTTCACAAAGAAAAGTAGTACAAATTTACTCTATTTTGTATACTATGTGCTAGTCACTTGACCACTCGTTTGTTATATACATAACATTTATGTACTGTATACTCATGGACAATTGTCTATTGTATAAACAATAAACTGTAAAACTGTATAATGTAATAATTGTTGCACTTATTTAATTATACGCTTGACATAGTCAAAATGTATTAACCTCATACATGTGACATTCTCACGAAAACCTGTTTATTTCCTGTCTATTTAAATTGATTGTTCTTCAAAATGATGTATGTTTTGTATATAGTTCAAGCGCATGTTGTTATCGTATATGTATGTTAATGACGATGAGCTTTATATGTCGAAATAAACTAGTCTATTCTGGTCTGTACGTTTTTCGTCTATCACAGTCATAACTGCGATACTAACAAATTATGATCGATGATCTTATAACAACGGCAGGGCTTTCTCGATTCGGGAAAAGGACCTGAAGGACCTGGCCTTCCATTTGGGGGGGGGGTGATATTGACAAAATTGAGCTAGTTGAAGAAATTGTCCAAGGCAAACATGATCTTATTTTTTAATTACACCATTTTAAAGAATTTTTAATGAGGAAGGGTCCTTTTGTTGAGGGAGAGGTCCATAAAAGGCCGACGCTAAAGAAGGAAAAAAGCACTGAACGTACACTGAAAAATCGTTTCGAATCGGGTACCCGTGTGTGAGAGGCGTATAACAAACCTGTTCTGACGCAGTGGTCTAAGTTGCAGCGCGAGAAGTGCAAGAGTGAGGACATGTGTTCGACTCCTTCTCTGGGCGCGTTTGAATGATCAATTTTCAATGGCTTACAAGTACTGGTTCCATCCAGGAAACGGACTCAGGCGTGCCTCAATAACCCCTTACTATAGGAACATTTGAGATGTAAAAAAAAGGCTCAAAGTATATACACCAATACCTTCCCTGATATATATTTATTAAAATGCATTGAAACACCGCTGTTTCAAACACCGTACTTGTTTTGGTCCCGATTTCCCCCTCTTTTCTTCAACTTAAGTGCACATTGTTTATTTTAGTTTCCATTTTCGAAACAATTTCTATTTCGAAGTTAGCAATAAATTACAAGAAATATATGGCAGTCTATAAGAAAAAGGCTGAATATAAATGGAGTTTTTATACATCAACGGTAGATACGACTAAGCATTCGTCATCTTATAATAACAGTACAAAGAGTTACAAAAAGTAAAGTATCTCCTCATTGCTATTCATCGTTTCTATACAATACAAACGCGATGAATAAATTCGCGTAACGCGAATTCGCGAACGCATGAACTTATCTTTCACGTAGCACGTATCGCGGAGTTCGCATACATTCAAGTTCACGTTTGCGTAAGCATTTACATCGAACACACGCTTTGAAGAGTGGTAAATAGTTCATGTTTCTTGTCCGTATATTTTGGCAAATCATTTGAGTGTTTATTCAAGTATAGACCAAAGAGTATCGCCTATCGACACTCGCCCAGGTTTTGTCCATAGCACGAGATCCCTGTGTGGCATTGTTAAAATGTATACATGAGAGGATAACTTGGTCAATGTGTATTTACAAAGTTTCGTTTCTATGAAGATAATGTTTATGGAAATATATTTAGGTAGGAAATAAGTACATTTGTATTCGTTTTTCGTCAATTAGTTAAGTCATAAGATTGGCAAAATTTTGTGTAATGTGTTTGTTTACGTATAAACATTTTTAAATTATAAATAGATGCATACAATAAACAATACACATGCAATTCACGTACAATGTACCGCGATGTAATTTATTTGACAACATTCCTTATTATTGTAAATACAAATTGTATAATCAAAATATCAACAATTGTACAATTAACGATTGATAATGTTGAGAACATTATACATGTACTTTGACAAAATGTTCATTGTGTCCTCGATTTTCGAGTCCGTTGATGACACCCATAGGGACATAGAGGAAAAACAGTCTATACATTCTATAAATATATTTATAATAATTAGTATATATAGGGTTTTTTCTGCCTTAAGTCCATGTGTTAAACCATATTTGAAACAGAAACTATACATATGTTTTTTCCTACAAACGTCGCAACATTTCAAACTTATAGCTGGACATAACCACCATTACTGGTTCGGACGTAATATAAATCACTTCAACAAATTCCTGCAATACTAAATCAGTCATAGTTTCATGTTAGTGTTTATTGGTATTTCAGAATGGAAACCTCGGTCACCTGATAACTTCGGAGTCCGATTTCCAGGAAATCCAGTTGGTCAACAACAATGGTCGATTACGAAACAGACAGAAACGAAAGGTAATGTTTAGTAATTACATTTAAAAAAGAGCACTTAAAGTTTTTACCATATTTCCTAACCAGTGATTTATTTTTTGTTTATACATGTGTTACTCTCATAAAGACGTGAACTATTTGATATGTTGGCTGAGTGTAAGCAAACTTTGATCTGAACCTTTGTGATGCGGAGTTTATTATCAATCAATCCAATGATATGGGTCCGTGTATGTACCATCTTTTCGTTTTGTATTCGTCAAAACGACATAAAAAAAAATCACATTAAATATAAGTTCGTGTTCCGACTTTCAAGTTACCGAAACACAAACATAATACATAAAACCAAATTTTCATTTTAGTATTGTTTTTTCGTCTACTTATTATAAAACAAAAAACAATCTTAAATTTACGAAATTCAATGTTTGAACATTGAAATGAAGTTTGTGTTCTCTTTTTCCGTTTATGCTTTGATAAAACGGTAAGTAAAACACGAGTGGCGCTGTCTTGGGAGATAACTTATAAGTAGCATTTCTCTCCCTTAGCTATGAACATGCCATTAAAATCCGTCAGCATGGCCAATCTCTTAAACGACGGTTAAAATTACATTAACATCTGTGAAGGGCTCGAAAAGTAGTCCGACCGAAGTCACGTGATCATAGCATTCAAAATGGCGACATCCATTTAAATGTCAATAACAGCGTTCTATACATAGATGGTGACGTCACTGCGTTATTGTCACCTGTATACTAGGATGCATCACATTCCCCTGGTTAGGGGATTTGTGCTTCCGCAAAAATAGGTCCGCGTAGGAATGAATATTTTTTTAAATGAGATAAACGGTGTTAAATATGTGTTAAAAATGGAATGTTGTTTAAAAAAATGAAAAAGTAGTGCTACCCACAATTCCTTTCGCGCTAGTACACAGGTCAGTAAGACCGGTGTGTACACAATGTCAATAACAGAATATGTGAGAGCATGGAACGACAACTCTGCATGGTGATTGCAGCATGGCATCGTTTGAGTACAGTATATGTGAAAATATATCTTCGGGTGGGGAGGTGGTACAAAAAAATTTTTATTACGATCATTGAACTATTGAACTATGCACGGACCGATATGAATGAAGTAAACTGTTTGTGAAAAAGGGTGTAGGCATTTCTAAAGCATTTGAATGTTTTTAAATATTGACAAATGTAGTTGTTATTACACCAAGATAATCTTAGCCTCTTACTAATCTTTATTAGATAGTGCATAATTACGATAGCATTTAAAATAATAGTAATTGAATTGATTTTATAAATACAATACTTAGTTAATTACTAAATGTGAGAAAATGTATAACACAAATATATGCGTTAAGACAATAATACATTATAAAATATAAAGTAAAATAACATTCATATAATGAAGTGTTACAATAAATAACATATGGAATTGTGGAATTTTTATATGAACACTATTGCATATAATGTCACATACACCAATCTAATACATGCAATTTACGGAGAAGAAAATTGTGCGCACTTTTAATATAAGTACACTTGAATTCGTTCTAAATAAAATGATAAGCATTTCACTTTAAATAGTTTAAATAGTCATTAAATCAAGCCAATATATTAACTTCAAAATAATTGTTGTGTAAGAATAAGCGTGTAAGTATACATATTTTATACAATTTGTACAGTTATTCTATTATAAATGTTTCTTTAGCATTGTTCGATCCTTAGACATTTAAAGTTTGTATCACGAAATCCCCATTTCAGTTTCTTTCACCTGCATTAATGTTCTTCGATACAAACTTTTGTCAAATGTTCTTAATTTTATGGAATCATTTTGTTATAAATTTTACACATTGACACAATAAACCCCACTCGAGGTTGTACTTGAAAGTTATGTCTGCCCACATTAAAGGAAAAATGAACTTAACTAAATAGTTTATTTAAAATAAAACATGCTAAAATTAAAGGTACAATTCCTGATCATTTGAATATAATTGATTCTTAAAATTAAAGATATACTCGTCATAATTGAAGTGTGAAGTGAACAATTGAAACTCGAGTAAATTAAATGCACCATACACTGGAACATGTGCACATATGGAATTAAAACGTCTTTAAATTAAAGACAGTCAAATTGCACTAAAAGAAAACGAACATTTGGAAATATAAACATAAATGTAAATGTACAGCCCGATGCTATCGAGTGTGAACATTTCCGTTCGTGTACAGTTTGGCTCCATACCCATTTGTGTCGTGTTCTGAGAAAACTGGGTAAAATGCGTGTGCGTAAATTGTCATATTAGATAAGTCTGTGCAGTCCGCACAGGCTAATCAGGGACGACAATTTCCGCTTTTATGGAATTTTTCTTTTTAATGATGTCTCTGCTTAGCGACAATCCAGTTTAGGCGGAAAGTGTCGTCCCGGATTAGCCTGTGCGGTCTGCACAGGCTAATCTGGGACGACACTTTACGCACAAGCATTATGCCCAGTTTTCTCAGAACACAAAACATTTGTTTTAGCGGCATCTTCAGAGTCACTTATATTTGTTATAACACCGTTTGCACTAGAATGTCCATTACACACACCGTCGCTTTTTGCTTGTCGCCATCGCCGTCTTCGCTATCGCTTCTCGTATCTTCAACCTGAATGAGTACACACTCGTATGAACGAATGAGCCACGTTCTGGGAAAACTGGGCTTAAGGCTTGTGCGTATCATTTTATCCAAGATTAGCCTTTGCAGTTTGAACAACTTATCAGGCTAACAAGTGGCGACACTTTCCGCATAAGCTGGATTTTCGTTTAGAATCGACTTCCTTTCAACGAAAAATATCCATAAAAGCGGAAAGTGTCGTCCCTGATGAGAGTGTGCGGACTGAACAAACTTATATGCGATGACACTTTAGACACATGTATTACAATTGGTTTTCCCAGAACGAGACTCATATTATGTCGCGCGTGTGAGTCAAAACCTATTGATTGCCTTATTTTATACAGAAGTTGTCAAATGATGTATTATTAAAGTTACATGGTAAACAATGGTATAATAAACATGCTTTGTCAAACATAAATTATTATTAAATTAATGTCTTAAAAAAACTAATAGTTTTCAGTAAAATTATCCTCAACCTCAACGCCAATTGAATAAGCATACACTAACATGCTTATTTATTTTCACCACGACTTGCTTTTAAACAAGAGATACAACTGAAAAAACATTTAAAAAGTATAAATGTGTCGTGTTCTGAGAAAACTGGGCAAAATGCTTGTGCGTAAACTGTCATCCCAGATTAGCCTGTGCAGTCCGCACAGGCTAATCAGCGACGACAATTTCCGCTTTTATGGAATTTTTCGTTTAAATGATGCCTCTTCTTAGCGAAAATCCAGTTTAGGAGGAAAGTGTCGTCCCGGATTAGCCTGTGCGGACTGCACAGGCTAATCTGGGATGACACTTTCCGCACAAGCATTTTGCCCAGTTTTCTCAGAACACGCCACAAATGATCTTAAAGGAAATTTTCATATTTCCAGTCAATAACAACGAGGCGCTGTCTAGAAGCACCTCAATTCCACAAATAATAATAAAAAATCTATCAACGGTCGCCATGGCGTAATGGATATGGCGTCCGCCTAGCGACCGGGAGGTCACGGGTTTGATTCCCACTAAAGCCCCAGTCCCATACAGATGCCGGATCAACACGGATCATATCCGGGATGATCCGGCATGTGAACCGTGTAGCCGCCATGTAGCTCCGTGTCGATCCGTGTAGGTCCTTGGACGTCTGGGAATGTCCTTTGCGCTCCGGGAGGCCAACATGGCAGTTTTGGGAAGTTCAAAACTGCCGTGTTGATCCGTGACGCACCGGGTAGATAGCAGCATCCGGGATGATCCGTGTAGCTGCCGTGTAGGGTCCGGGGACAGCCGTTTAGGTTCCGAGGACAACCGTTTTTATGCCTTGGTTGTCCGTGTGCGTTCTTGACAGTCCGGGAACATATTTCAGACCAAGT
Organism: Dreissena rostriformis; assembly: GCA_007657795.1. Classification (NCBI taxonomy): domain Eukaryota; kingdom Metazoa; phylum Mollusca; class Bivalvia; order Myida; family Dreissenidae; genus Dreissena; species Dreissena rostriformis. The sequence continues at coordinate 150,017 of VMBQ01000253.1, forward strand.
CCTTCAAGGACCGTGACGGCAGTTGTACGGTTGTCTCCTGTGCTACCGACGATGCAACATGGGCGATGAGATGACGACTGAGGACAAGCTGATGCTGATGAGATGCCATCTTCTACTGCAAAAATCTCAGGTTGAAAACAGTATCCTGATTACAAAAGCAAAGCTACGACAGAGAAATAGAAAATTCGCGAAAAAGACTTATCTAGACCAGTTAAAGAATGGAAATGAGAACCATCTGGGTCAGACAATGGCTCGCCAGACGCACAGGCCTGGGTGATAACGCACGGTTGATAGACGAACTCAAGAAAAAAGACGCAAAAAGCTTCTTCTTTTTCAATATCCTGCACATGGGCTATTAGATATATCAAGAGATCCTGACACGTACTGAGCAAAGAATTAAGCCGAAGAAGTAAAACTGCAGAAAGCACCTGACAGCTGGCATTAAGTTTGCAAAAACATTGCGGTACCTAACATCGGGGAAAGTAACCACTGTCTGATGTATGGCTTTCGGGTCGCACATAGCACTTTCGGGTCGCACACAGCGCCATTTCCAAGATCATCCGTCAGGTCTGCGATGCGATACTTGTTGAATTTGCTGAGGAACCAATGCCCTGTCCTGAAACGCCAGATGAGTAGAAGAGCATCGCATAGCAGTTCGGAGACCTATAGCAGTTGCACAACTGTGTGGTTGGATTGGACGGGAAGCACATCGTCGTACATTGTCCTCGGTGTGGTAGCTCCTTGTACTACAACTATTACCATTCCATAAATCTCATGGCCTTGATCGACGGCGACTACAAATTCATTTTGGTGGAATTAGGCAGCAATAATTTTCGTGTTCAACATAGGGTTCTCATACGGCCATGGTGACCTCCTTTTTCTCTAAAAGGACGAGGGGAAGTCTTCCTTTTTCTTTAGGCGTCAGTTTTGTGGATGGCACTGATGGTTGTTGATCTACTTGTAAATGTAATGGTAACTTGATCTAGGCCTCGAGTTTTTTCTTGTCCTTGTTGCTGCTGTTCTTCATCGGTAGTGGATACTGCTCGTGACGATCTTTTGGGGAACTGGAAGGCCCACTTTGACAATACGTTTCATTTTAGGTGGCATTTGACGTTTAAGCTATGTATGCGAGGTTACACCTTCGCGATTTGATTGCAGAATGATGGAATCACCGAAAATCAACCTGCTTTTATACAAGTTATTGTCGGTCCGGGGCCGATCGTGTTTGGTCCGTATCGCTGCCGTGTTTGTCCGTGTCGTTGTCGTGTATGTCCGGGATGGTCCGTATAGATGCCGTGTTGGTCCGTGTTTTTCCGTGTCTCTGCTGAGTAGGTCCGTAGCTCTGCCGTGACTGTCCGGGACAGTCCGTGTGAGCGCCGTGTTGATTGCGTGTTGCTTCCTGGTTGGTCAGTGTGGATGCCGTGTTTTCATCGGGGTGATGGTCTTTGAAAGACAGTCGACGCTCAAAAATCCAAAAAGGCCCCGGTTCGTCTCGGACCTTGATCCGGGGGGACGATCCGGGACTGCCGTGTCCATCCGTGCTTATATGTGAAAGGGGCTTAAGGGAGCGTTCTTTAAATCCCTCCCATAGACACCAAGTACTGGTTCTACCCAGGAAACGGACTTGAGAGCGTTTCAATAAGCTCTAGGCTGTCGATGCAATCGAGCTAAATCAAATAGGTTTAAACTAAACAAAAATCAATCGCATACCTCTCCTTTCGTGATGGTCTTGTAAATGATCTTCACGATTGCGCAGGTCCACATGATGTTCAGGAGTTGAATGATGAGGAGGAATGCGTTGAGGAAATAGTAGACAAAGAACGGCTTGTCGATGAACGCGAATACCTCTAAACCCGTCGAGAGTATAACTCTGAAAATATACAAAATATAAATATCGGTAAACGTTTAACTCTAAACAAAAATGGGAAAAACAAATAGAAGACGCGGAACGGCTCGTCTATGAACGCGAATATCTCTAAACCAGTCGAGATTATTACTCTAAAAATATACACTCTCTTACTAAACGTTTAACTCTTAAGCATTTTGGGTAAGAGAAAAAGTAGAAGAAGAACGACTGGTCGATGAACGCGAATATCTCTAAACCAGTCGAGGGTATTAATCTGAAAATAGACACTATCTTAATAAACGTTTAACTCTTAAGGAAAGACGCAAATATTTCTAACCATCAACATTATTACTCTAAAAACTTGATGCATATCCATAAAACACGTTAATTAAAGTTTAACTCGAAGCCAGTTGGGAATTCCCTTCCTAATATGCGAATATCTCTAAACCCGTCGAGAGTATTACTCTGAAAATATACACTCTCGTAATAAACGTTTAACTCTTAAGGAAAGACGCAAATATTTCGAACCATCAACATTATTACTCTGAAAGCTTGATGCATATCCATTAAACACGTTAATGAAAGTTTTACTCGGAGCCAGTTGGGAATTCCCTTCCTAATATGCGAATATCTCTAAACCCGTCGAGAGTATTAATAAAACATACATGAACTTTTTTGATAATAATTATGGAATTCCCAGCATATGACGCGAATATCTCTAAACCCATCGAGGGTATGACTCAGAGAGCGTTAGATATTCACTATTTATTGAACATGTTTCTTAACATTTTTCTTTAAAATAGTTGGGCATATCGTGACTTTGAGAGCATTACTGCACACAGTTATAAATGGTATTCCATTGCGGCCATGAATGTCATACAATGGAAGCGAAAAGACTATCAGTTCTTGTATTCCTTATATTTTTAGCTCGGCTGTTTTCGAAGAAAATCCGAGGTATTGTCATAGCCAGCTCGTTTCCCGCAGTCCGCGTCGTCGTCGTCGTCGTAGTCGTCCGAAAACTTTAACATTGACCATAACTTTTTCAATATTAAAGATAGCAACTTGATATTTGGCATGCATGTGTATCTCATAGAGCTGCACATTTCACAAAATCCAACACTCACAGCCGAGCGTTGGCACCCGATATGCGGTGCTCTTGTTAAGTTGTAATTTTAAAACTCAGCAGTTTATTTTAAAAAAAAAATCTAGCCAGAAAACGTGCCGACACAGCATACAACGGATCGTTTTAATTTTAATTCGAAATTTACATACATAGAATGTTAACTTGGCCGGCAAGAAGAACAATTACGTATTACTAATTGGCCAGCTTTTGTCTTGGTAGTCTCCCTTATATTATTTAGAACTGCTTTATTTTGTGTTTGGACAAACGAAACATTATTAAAGAGAATGCTGGTATATAAGCAATACAAATGCAAATATGTATTTCTATGTCATGATAAGCTAATGTCATACTCACAAATAAGGGAACAGAAAACATCTCGTTATAAACCACAGCAAAGCGAACACTGCGAATGTTGAATCTGTGAAGGTTTTGTTGCGAAGGTAGATGCCCATTTTCGCTAACTGAAATAAAATTTTACATAAATGTAATCACAAAACGGCTCGTAATAAATTTATATATTACGATGATTCGTCTCATTTAAAATGATTCGATACAGCATTATTCAATAATATGCCGTAATATACCATAAGAATTATTCCGACTTGTAATCGTCTACGTTCTTATATATTTAATTGGATAAATTATTGCGTTGGCCCTTCACCCATTAATATTATATTGGGCAATTCCACTATACACCGACATAAGAATTTAACGCGACATTATTTATTGGTCATTATGGATGGGGCTTTTTTTCACTAAGAGTGTGACTTAACGCTATTAATAGACCAAAATGTAGGTAGTTTTAGAATGTAGGCGCGAGCCTACATGGTTTAAAAGTGGTTTTCAGAAAACTGTCTTGAGGTACTACTTCTTTAGCTTTCAGGCTACAAAAAAACAGTAAATCGATACATTGTTAATAGAATTACTCGAAACGAAACATTATTTTTCATAAGCAATCAAATTAACATACTTGGTACCACATTGTAATTGACATCCAAAAAGTTGTTCCTGACGTGAAAACGCGAATGCATTACGCAGAAGTTGTTGTTTCCTTACTGTGACCCCTTTATTCATTATCGAGTTAAGCTATTGTCTATTACCCAGNTAATAGACATTTGTTACAAATTGCGAAAAAAGCTATATTTTGGATAAAAGTAATATGCGGACAGCAATTAAATAATGAGTCTAATCAGCAAAACAAAAGTATATTTTTTCACAAATTGTTGTCCGGCCATAAGATAAGCATCCCAGCATCTTTTGATGTTATACTGGATGACTAGTTAAAACTTGTTTTTGCAAGAACAGCTTTAGATACCGAAAAAAACTGTATGTTTTCAAAAGATTGAGTGTTTATGAAATGTTTTATGCATTATTAAATACAATATGTTGAATTGTTATCATATATCAAAGTCGGTTATAAAGAAGTAAATGATATCAGAATATGTACTACAAATTCGACACTGATCTTCTTTTAAGGTACCAAACATCTGATACTTGATCCTTCTCATAGTTACAAATGTTTCCACATAATTATGTGCAAATGTTGAAGTAAACACGCACAAGAAATTGGAAAATGTACATCAAAACAACTGTCAAACTATTTGTAATTTAAATGTACAAAAAGATATGTAGCATAAAAACATTATTTTTGCAAAAACAACTGCCAAAACAACTTTGCTGTATAACAAAACAGTTTTTTTTTTCTTATTCTTAAAAGATGAGATAAATTGTTTGTTTCTTATTACCCAATTGTTCACATTTTGTTTTTAAACATAAGTGTTGTCAATTTTAAATTTATTAAGATTCAACTGATAGAGCTGGATTGGAGATGAACTAAATGTAAAGATCGAAAAAAAATATATATATCTTTTTTGGAAACCATCGATTGGAATTTTGAGGTCTCATTTGGGAAAAATGTATTTTCTTTTCAATTGGAAATGGGGACGGATACCGGCCCCGAATCCGAATTTGAACGAAAAAAAAACACATTGATCTTATGAATGGTGTCCATCTGACATCAAGACAAAGGTATTTGATGTGAGTGCCTGGTTAATTGGGGCCAATTTTCAGGGAGTTTATGCTGTAAGCCTGTTACACAATCATCACAATCATCACATGGCTATTAAAGAAGGCATCAATCAACACTATTGTACTGCAACAATGCAAGCACAGGTATACATGAGTTTTATAGAGATTAGTATAAGTGAATGGCAGGTCAAATAAGATTCATATATAACAATTCTTATATTTTTTATTGTTTTTACCACTATGTTGAATTTCTGCAAAAATAAAGATAAAGATAAAGTAATGGCAATAATTTATTTGCGTAATGCAATAATTATAATTAGATATCATCGTCATCCATCATCATCATCATCATCATCATTGTGCACCAACATCCTTATAACGACTAGAGTGTTAACACGGTTTTACAATAGCAATATAAGGAAAACTGTCGTGCCCCCTGGCGGCCATGTTTTTCAACGGACCGGAACCATTTTCGAACTCAGCCGAGCTATCATAAGAACACATTTTCTGACCAAGTTCCATGAAGATTGGACAATACATGTGACTTCTAGAGTGTTAACAAGGTTTAACTATAGCCATTCAAGGAAAACTGCCCCGCCCCCTGGTTGCAGTGTTTTCAACGAACCGGAACCATTTTCGAACTCAGCTAATATATCATTAAGACAAATGCTATTACCAATGTTCATGAAGGTTGGACTATAACTGTGATGTATATAGTGTTAACAAGCTTTTTCTAAAATTTTACCTAGTGACCTAGTTTTTGATCTCACGTGACCCAGTTTCGACCTCGGCCAAGATATTATTGGGACAAATCTATAGACCAAGTTTCATGAAGATCAGACAATAAATGTGGCCTCTATAGTGTTAACAAGGCAAAATGTTGACGACGCACGACGCACGACGCACGACGGACAAAAGATGATCCCAAAAGCTCACCATGAGCACTTTGTGCTCAGGTGAGCTAATTATTTTGGCTTAAAAAGAGGTTTTCGGAAAACTTAAAGGGTCCGAAAACTAAAGAGTAATTACAGTAAGTCGTCTTATTCTTACCGATAGCCATGGATCCGCAGCATCGTGTATGATCAGAACCAATGTACCAATGCGCACAAAGTTGACCATCCAGGAAAAGTACAGCAGAACGAGAGTGGCCAAGTCATGCATGGTCATCACGATGAAGTCCTGAAATATATTTTTAGAAATGTAAAATGAGCCTCGCTCAGGGAAATACGGGTTTAATGCATGTGCGTAGTGTCGTCCCAGATTAGCCTGTGCAGTCCGCACAGGCTAATCGGGGGCGATACTTTCCGCCTAACTTGATTTTTGCTAAGAAGAGACTTTCTTTAAACGAAAAATATCATAAAAGCGGAATGTGTCGTCGCTTATAAGCCTGTGCGGACTTCACAGGATAATCTGGGACGACACTTTACGCACATGCATTTAACCCCATTTTCACAGAGCGAATGTATTTGAATGTGTATCTCCGTGAAAGTATCGCCTTTTAACAGTATTTCAGTCATACCGCGGCGGTCAGTTAACCCACACACGCTGAACTGGGCAATTTTAAACAAAACCAAATGTATTTCTTTCAAACGAAAAACCGTGCAGTGACATTTTATCATGCATTGAAATGTTTTTGTTATCGGCGGATGGGGACTTAAATACAGATACTACTAATCCTACTTAACCTTAACACGTATAGCGATTCACTAGTGCACACTTACAAATCTAAGTTAACACTTACAATACTTAGTTACACTTACTTTTCTCTTATGGTCCGTGAACAGCGTAAAGACGGAGCCCCAATAGAACGCCACCTCGAGTTGGTAGTACCAGAACACGTCGTTTGTTACGTGCTTAAATCAATGTTTAATTTAATGTAAACCTATTTATTTTAGCTCGATTGCATCGGAAGCCGAAGATTTATTGAAACAAACTCCTGGTTGCCTGGGTATAACGATTACTTTGTGTCTTTTGGGGAGATTTGAAGAACGCTCCCGGTCGCTAGGCGGACACCATATCCACTATGCCACGAAATAATGTTTGGATACACTTATTATACCTCTTATTATGGCCATGCAATACCACGTGGTGTGTCGAAAATAAGAAGTTATTTAGTAAAGTTAGGCACAAAAAAGATCGAAAAGTAAATTTAAAAAAAGTTTAGAATCTGCCAAAATAAAAGGTCAATCGGGTTAGAGGAAACTAACAACCCTTTTTACGCCTGAGTGAGCACAGCGATGGCGTGACGAAAATCCAACTTACTGGTCAAGGTCATCGTTTAGTGATTGGTGGACACACCTGTTGGTTTCATTGCGACATTAAAAGAAAACACAAAAATATCTCTATACGTTTGAAATGTATGTCCATAAGACAGGTTCTGTCGGAATGGCTCACATTTATGAAACATATAATTATTGAGTTCTATCTAACTCTGTAAGGGAGAAAATGTCTGATAACATCCTATCGACATTTAAGACATAATACCCATAACAAACATATGAATACCAAAACAAGCTCGGTGTTTCAAACTTACCTTTATATGAGAACAATTCATCATTGTTAAGCGTTAATATATTTTCGATGGAAAATTGAACGAAATGATTTCGAACGGATCGTCATTTTTTTGAAAACAACAACAGCAACAAAACAAACACACACACAAACAAACAAAATCAACGAAATAAAAACACTCAATTCGCGTTGATATTAAGAATGTTTGGCACGTAAATGGGAATCCATTTTTTTGACTGAAAAATGCTATGTCTTTACATCCGCAAAAAAAACTACTATGTACGCGCATTTTTATTGAGGTTAATATTTACCTGCACTGGCCAGTCGTACCAGCATTCTATTGTCTTCCAAAGCCACGGTTTCTGAAAAGAAGTGCAATTGTAATATTTAAAGTACACGCATATAAATATGGAAATGCAATATAATATATATTCCAGTATCTGTATCAAAACTCTTATATGCCCAATGCATTTCATTTTTAATAGGGAAACAACCAAATGTGCATACAAGTCAAATGATAACTCATAAGAAAGGCATAATAGCGTTCTTTTCACACGGCCTATCTGTGATGCCCCAATGAGATCTTATTAAAATATTATTGATTGCAACCTTGCAAATGTACGTTCAATACATAAACCAATTCATGATAGCCTCACAAAACGCTTGTGAAAATAACGAGATAAATTAGAAACGTGCATTTATATCTCGTAGTATACCAGGTGGCATAATTAATTTGCTTTATTAAGCTTATGGAGTTGAACGAAGAATCAGCCTCTTTGTGTTGAGTGGTGCAATAGTATTTTTTTTTTTAAAGGGCAAAAATAATATTTAATAATATTTAAGATTTTGCCAGTTTATGTGAATGCTGCTTTTCAATTTCCCGTATGTTGGTTGGCCTAACGTTTATTCCCGTTCAGTATTCACTGATTCATGCAATCGCCATAGACAGAGGGGGTAATCACATGACAAACAAGATGGCGGCGTTCTTGCCAAGACAGGTATTTTTCGCCTATAGATACATAGATAGTATAGCCCGTTGGTTTGTAGACATATACTGGTATTGATAAACTACAACCCATTGTGTACATATATGCAATATCCACCGAAGTACTACCGATACATCCCATATAAACCGACCATTCCGGTAAATAACCTACAATACTGAATGCACAACAACAGCCAAACAAAATAATAGTCCTTTGCACACAAATGCGCATTGCAGATAAAAAGATAAGTTATGTAAACCAAAATTTATTTTAATATGTTTAAGTTTTTTACATACAATCGTTAGAGATACATAGATTACACCACTTTGCATACCAAACAACAACGTCCATAAAAAGATTATAGTCAAAACCAAACATTTTTGTAAATAGATGTATTGTTTGTTTTGTAATACTCACCGACCACATCACGTTGATTCCATAAATAAATAAGCATGAGTAGAACAGGAATAGCCATCTGAAAAATAAGGTCACGCAAATATAATAATCGTATTACTAAACCACAGTGGCAGAGATATGAAAGCTGAAATAAAATGGTTCTTGGATGTGTATTACTCGTGAAATGAATATAATTAATGATTATTAATATGATTTTAGTGTTCGGAAAGCAAAAACAATGCTTGTTTAAAGGAACTTGCTCACAGTTTGATTAAATAGCAATTTAAAAAAGTCAAAAATTTCAAACATAATGTATGCATTACATGGAAAGAAACAAAATAACACGTCTGACTAAGGACAGTGTTAAAAATATCGGTTGGTTTAAGGAAAATCATCAATCGAAATCGGGGAAAAATGAAAATCAATTCCTGATTGTAAATTCATATAACATTCAATTATTACAAAAGTTCTTCGCGAAAAAGTAAAACTGTATTGTGTATTTGTAGAATACCAACAATTTTTTGACCGTATTGAAAATAACGTGTTATGGCAAAAGCTTTTAACAGAAAATGTAAGCGGTCACTTTGTGAACGCACAAAAAGCTATGTACAACTGTTTTAAATCGTGTGTACGTTATACAAATTCACTTTCTGCCTTTTTTAACTGTTTAATCGGTGTCAAACAGGGAGACCCCAGCTCTCCACTGTTAGCAATGTTTTTGTGTAAATGATATAATAAATAATGTTTCCAATAGCAACCTCCCAGGAATTGTATGTATCTCTGAAATTATTTCTTTTATTATATGCAGATGATATGTTATTGATCACCAAATCACCAGAAACGCTTAGAATTATGTTTAAAGATGTAGAAAATTATAAGCTTACGGTTTTGGTGAAATTTGAAATTCAGAATAAAATATTTCAAACCTTATTATTGTCACTGGCCTACCCTAAATAAATTCGAATTGATTCTAAAATAAACATGTAGTACCAGCTTACATAATATTGCCAAAATTATATAAAATGCCGAACAACTAAGAATATACACTTAATAATTTATTCTATATATACTTTTCGCTATTATGAACTCATCACACTTTTCATTTACGACTACTATGTGTAATTTTTCACTATTGTCTTTATAGTTAGCACTGTGGTTCTAAATACTTGTTGTATGTTCTGTTGACTTTGTACTTCTCCATGTCGATATTATTTATTGCGCTTTGGCATTGTATAATGTTAATGCAATAAATGTTGGACATGAACTTAAACTTGGAAATAATAAATCGTTTGCAACGCTTTTAATCGATAACTTCCAAAATGCGTGTATTTATAACATAGCATTTAAAATTTCCTGTTAAAGGTATAAAAAACTTTGTGGCGCAGTGTTAGCGCGTTAGTTTTTCTTACCAAAGGTCCCGATTTCGAATCACGGTGCAGGCATTTTTTTTTCTGGTTGTTATAATTATTAAAGGCTATTCCACATGTTACATACGTGTTAGTACATACATTTAATGACATTTTTCAAATGTACTACAATCTGTAAAAAAGTCCCTTTAGTTATGTAGTTGATTAATGCTAATATCTATATCATAAATGTACATGCATGATTCAAAATGCAAAATGTAGCCAATACAAAGATTGAGTAAATCAAAAACTTGAGAAAAGAACTTAAATAATTTAAAATAGTTAGTTGTATTCACTACATGTTTTATATTTGATTATAAAAGAGACATACAAAACATGAACTGCACAAATTTGAACGGCTGAAACGTACGTGTTATCACAGAATTTTTGTATGGGGACTGGGGCGTCGTTCTTTCGTTTGTTCCGGAACCAAACCTCTATCTGTCTAGTGGACATGTCCAACTGCTTGCTTAGAGTCTGTAGAACAGCACAATGAATGTTTAACCCCTTACAATTGTACAGTGAGTGGGATTGTGATAATGCATATATATAATGGTTACAGGCATTCACGCACAGTCAGAATGACGTACTAATATCCAAAGTTTGGTATTATAAGACAGTCAAGGCGTTCCATAAATTAGTGCTTTAAAACTGACTTATCTTTAATAAGAAAATATGTGTATGTTTACACTATTATGCCAGACGTATATATGAAGTGATATGTAACCTGAATTGTATCAGCGTCCATTTTGCTTTTCTTTCTGTAGACTGACTCTAGTTTCTCGTTGGGTTCCACGTACACCAGTTTCTTACGCCTTACGCCAAGTTTGTGTCCCAGAGGAATGATGACGAACCTGAGGATAATAAATCTACTACTATATACATTTCGTCTAAGAGTATTTCCGTATGAACAATTTATTAAATTAAGTTTTGGCTGCAACAAAAATCCCTGTGTTGTTCCAACGTTTGGGCATTTATCACATGTATATTCATCACATAGGATTATTATTGGATGTAGAAATAGAAATGTATCAAAATACATAAGTCCACTTAAAAAACAGTAATGTTCTTGTTTTGTTTTGGATTTGGATTTTTTTTTTTCGCTTTAGTTGATAGTATCACTTTTTGGATTGCGATAGAGTCGTTTCAGTTTAACTAGAAAAGATATGCACTGGCCGTTAGATCACACAATTTGGGCATATATCGAGAAGTTGTCTGCATGATTAAGTACACTATGCGACGATTACACAACTTCATGCATTGCACTTCATGGAGCGTTTGGAATTCATCCGGATCAAATGCACAGTCGTTTATAAATGTCTTGAATGCTCTACGACTTACGTTTCGAGTAAATATCGAATGACCACCATCAGTGCACCCAACCCAGCGCCCAGATGAAGGTCATTGATTTTCGGGTAGTAAATACTACTTCCAGGAATGTTCTCCAGATCCCGCCATGTTGGGTGATAGTCTGGTCCCCCGGGGTTGTGCATATGAGCCGGAAACCACCATTTCTGGTCCCACAGAAAATCTGATATGGTGTTGTTTGTCATGCTGCCATTGAGTAACCCGCTAAAATAAAAAGAAGTTTGGCTAACCATGATTCTAGTTTTAAGACTGCGGCGATAGCCGGAGTCTTTAGTACGCAACTGGAAAACATGTAATTCTTTTGAAATGGCATTTGCACAAGGAGCCTCCCTGATTCACAGTATTCAATATTCATTCATCCATGAGTGAATTATGTATATCGTTTTACTGCTATATAAGAGGAAAATATAGACAACAATCACTATTCATGCAGAAAAAACTTGATTGAAAATGTCTTAATTGCTTAATTCGACCTTAAACAAAATTTGTGAAACGATTTCGTAATATATTTCGTAAAATAAAGTTAACATATAAATAATCACTGTTCCTTATAGCAATAGCCAAAATTTCATCGTTAGATGTGCTCTGGTAACATAGATTTTTGTAGATACAAAATGTTTGTTTTTAGTCATTTGTGACACAATTAATTCCATTTTAATTTCCCGCAAATATATTTATTCATACGACACGCGATTACTTAAATGATACCATGTTAGTGTTCATGTGTCGTATGAATAGATATCGTTGCGGGAAATTAAAATGGAATTAAATATGCAAATGAAATTAGCATTTCGTATCTTCAAACATCTATGTTACCAAACCACATCTGGCGTTGAAATTTCGGCAATTGCCATAAGGAACACTGATTTTTTAATTTTTAACTTTATTTTACGAAATATTGTATGAAATTTTCGTTGATTTTGAGTAGTAATGGGGCTTTAAGACTTGAAGGCTGATTAGGCCAATTTCTTATTTCGTCTTTTAACATATGCATGACGGTAATATTCATAATTAAACGTTGAAAACGTCCACGTATACATGTCTATTGAATGTGCGGTGTAAAACGGATCAGAGAACACAACTCGAACACTTGATGATACAAATAAAAACAGTCACAATATGTCAAACACGGATGAAGGATGTTTTAAGTTGTTTTCTATAAGTGTTTTAATTGAACGACAGTTACACTTGACCCTTACATAGATTATATTGACAAAAAGTGTTATACATGTGTGAAACATGTAAAACCTGTTGTTGTTTTTTGCGTTACTTGGGAACTTTGAAAGTGAAGCTCGGTGGGTTGTTATTATTTGAAAATTCGTTATTTAAAACAATAAGAGCTGATTGTAGCTATTGAATAAACCTTGATAAAGAATGGTTCTATTGAATCAAAACAAGACATAGCTAATAGGACCTTCGTGATTAAAAAAACTTATGCAAGATTAAGATTCATGGAATTGTATTTTGACACCCCCTCCGATACAATCTAAAAGAAGGTTAGTTGCAATAATCCAACTCCCGGCTATATTGACCCTCCGGGTCGCTGGGAGTTGCAACCGCTAACACGATTTACCATAGAAAATGTACCGCCCATAGTCCGGGCTGCACTTTAATCGGTAATATGAGCCACATCAACTATTTTCTTGCATAAACACAAATGTATCGTCAATATATCACTAATACACTATTTAAAACAACTTACGTGATATGGTGTGCTCGCATAATAATTATATTAATCCAAAGTTTCAAACACGTCAACGGTTCATTCAAATGTGTAAGTTTTTGCAATGGACAAATCCGAATATTCCGAATTCGAAAAGACGCTATCGACTAGCTCCGGAATCCTCCGCGAGATAGATCTCGTGTCTAATAAACCAATCGTAATACACCGACTTTATCCGGAACCTCCGCACGATAGATCGAATCGTCAATTCGAATCTTCGGCTTTCGGTTTGATTACATTTTTTATGCACTTTTTGTTTTGAGCATTTATCAACAAACAACACGCAAATTGATGTCGATGGCTTTGTTACAATATATTAGGTTGATTGGAGTAAATTTTATAGAAAAACTTGAGACTTATTTTTTTACATAGAATTAGGTTTTATTAAGAAATAATTCGTGTACGTTATAGTTTGTTGTCGAATAACCCACGGCCGGAAGTTTAGATGCGTAGGGATTAAATCACGAGTGCGAAGCACGAGTGATTTGAAACTACGCATCTAAATTTCCGGCCGTGGGTTTCGATTCTAACACGGTTTTTACTAAAAATGTAAACAATGTATCATATTTTTCTTGTGTACTATTTTATGTGAAGTTCCGCCCATAAAAATAACTTTCGGCTGTTCTGTCGATCAGATCTCCGCCCTCAATAACAGCCAAACTGGTTGGAAAAAACGTGTCATTTCTCCCGTTTGCTTAAATAAGAACAACAACATCTTGTGTAAACTTACATGTTTACATTGTACGCTTTTAATTAACGCAAGAATGTTACAGCTACAACGACTTTCATTCATAAAATACTGGATTATTACGTTGGTGGAAAATGTATCGGCATGTTTTGTTCAGTTACAGCGCGTGCTTTCAGTGTATAAGCTCCGCCCATAATTATTGCAGAATAACCCATAGACGATTTTCTTCTTTGTTGATATGAAATTTGGCACGTGCCGTGTTAGAATCAAGAAGAACTCTGAGATGTAGGCATGTACTCATAAAAAGCTCATAGCATTCAAGAATAACTAGAAAGAAGGTATACTGAAATAACCATGGACGTCTGTCCGCCTTTCTGTTTGTCCGTAGACACAGATTCGTCCCGAGAAGTTCTCGTTCATTTGTTCAACGTAAAACATTCACATTTGCTTTGATTGTTCTTTATGATATGAAGTTGTGCGTGCGTTTTTTTTATTGTTCAAATGACATGTGATGTTAATTGATGTTTCTTTTGAAAATTCCTGATGATCATGTCACGGATGTAGCTAAGACATAAAATGCTAAATTCACGTACATTTATATCCTGTTTTACGAACTATTAACGATTGTTTATGCTTGCATATTGCTGTGTTGGTAAATCGAATGATGACCCTAAAGCGCTCACCTGAGTTCAAGATACACCAATTGCCAAAGACTTGACCTGGTGAACAAGTTTTTTTTTTTTTCCACACTTGACCCGTATTCAAACATGGCCATGGCCGTTATGTCAAGATCAACATTCTGATCATTGTTTTATAAAGATTTAGTCTTAAATGTGGCTTCTATAGTGGTTATATGTTGTTGTTTTTTCTAACACTGCGGGGAATCACGTGATCACAAAAGTACATCGTACGCACAAAATGGCGGAACAAGCTCTCGCTTAATGACGAAAATCAAGGTATTCTCATATTTTATAATATCAAAATAAATGCTAACTATGCGCAAAGTACCCGCTTAGTCGCCTTATGTTCTCCGGTAATTGTCGTTTTTCTTAGAATTCTTTAGTTTTCTCAAACATTCAGGAACAATAAACAATGAAAATTGTACATCGTCTGAACACACTTTATTTTGACGCGTTTGCTATTCAAGATGACAAACAACGAAAAAATACAACATTTTTTTGCGTTATAACATGCTTAGAATATTTCGTACAAAGTTTTGCACGTTCTTTAAGCTTTTTAAGATCTGTGGCGAGGAATTTGGAAAATAGTACATCGTCTGAACGGTTTTTGTTTGAGTACATCGTCTGAACGGTTTTGAGTACATCATCTGAACTGCTTCTGTTTTTACTTTTAATGTGATGTTTATCATAAAAAGTGTTACTTGAACGTCTCCGGAAACGTATGTTGCGCTTTAAATCCTCGCCCGGGTGCTTAAATTTCTAGCAGACCATTATTTTCTGCAAATTAAACGTTTAAGTAACAAGGACATATTCTCGCTCTTTCTTCTATCTGGACGTCCGCTGAGGTAGGAGGTGTTTAAAAATGATCAAGTCGATAGGCGCTTCGCCGAAAATTCTACAATTACTGTACTACCTTCGCCGCAAAATAAATCATTGTCCAAGTAGGCGGAGTTTTCAGCCACAGAAAAACGATATTATCCAATTAAAACGCTCTAGCTTCGCTTTGAAATGACATTTCGAGAAGGTACCAAGTTCTCCTGTATAGACAGTAAATGCATCTGACTCACCCTTTCTCTATTTAATCATGTCGATAAAAAGATCAATTCTATGTTAAATACACATCTTTTTTGCTTAATAATAAATCCGCTCTCAAATGAAGTATCGTAATCGAAAGCAACAACATTTTTTTTAATTTAAACCATGTAAAGGTCGTAGACCACGTGATCATCTATATCGAATAATAACCTTGACGTTTGAAGCGCGTTTGAACGAAGTGCAGAGGAAATCTTACCGGAAAAAACACTCGTTATTTTTTTCAATTTTTCTCCAACTATTAATTTGTGTTGTTTATGGACACGTTCAGATTGGGTTTAACATTCGTATTCAAAAGCGACGTGAGTAGCAGGGTTTGAAAATGACGTCATTGCACAAAATCTGACGTGCATCGGAAATAAACTTCAGGAATAATGATATCTTAAGTTTCGATGCAACAACAGCGTATTTTGACAGCGAAATTATCAAATACTGTACTTTAGGCTGTGTTTCATACATCCATAAAGCTTTAACGTTGTTAAATAAAAATAGGCACTTATGCAATATACTCGGCACCTAAATGCACTATATTACATCATTTGAAATTTTAAAATAAGGGAGGAATAGAGGGGAACCCCGACAAAATCCACCATTATCGGTATCCGTATACCTGACAAAGTAAACAATGACCTGCTAACGAAATCATAAATTTGAACATTATAAATGTTCTGCAACCCATACAGAGTTCATTGTTCAGACAATGTACTCGGAATATGAAAACCGTTCAGACGATGTACTGAAACAAAAAAAAAAAAAAAGACTAGATCTATACGAGGTGTAATTTAATGTGGAAATTATTATTATAATTATATAACTGTACGGTAACGATCCATTGTATTTGCATCCAAATAGAATAGAACTAACCAACTGATTAGTAAATTGTATTACCAGGTAAAACAATTTACTAATCAGTTGGTTAGTTATATTCTATTACCAGGTAATACAATTTACTAATCAGTTGGTTAGTTCTATTCTATTTGGATGCAAATACAATGGATCGTTACCGTACAGTTATATAATTATAATAATAATTTCCACATTAAATTACACCTCGTATAGATCTAGTTTTTTTTTGTTTTTAGTTTCAGTACATCGTCTGAACGGTTTTCATATTCCGAGTACATTGCCTGAACAATGAACTCTGTATGGGTTGCAGAACATTTATAATGTTCAAATTTATGATTTCGTTAGCAGGTCATTGTTTATTTTTGTCAGGTGGACGGATACCGATAATGGTGGATTTTGTCGGGGTTCCCCTCTATTCCTCCCTTATTTTAAAATTTCAAATGATGTAATATAGTGCATTTAGGTGCCGAGTATATTGCATAAGTGCCTATTTTTATTTAACAACGTTAAAGCTTTATGGATGTATGAAACACAGCCTAAAGTACAGTATTTGATAATTTCGCTGTCAAAATACGCTGTTGTTGCATCGAAACTTAAGATATCATTATTCCTGAAGTTTATTTCCGATGCACGTCAGATTTTGTGCAATGACGTCATTTTCAAACCCTGCTACTCACGTCGCTTTTGAATACGAATGTTAAACCCAATCTGAACGTGTCCATAAACAACACAAATTAATAGTTGGAGAAAAATTGAAAAAAATAACGAGTGTTTTTTCCGGTAAGATTTCCTCTGCACTTCGTTCAAACGCGCTTCAAACGTCAAGGTTATTATTCGATATAGATGATCACGTGGTCTACGACCTTTACATGGTTTAAATTAAAAAAAATGTTGTTGCTTTCGATTACGATACTTCATTTGAGAGCGGATTTATTATTAAGCAAAAAAGATGTGTATTTAACATAGAATTGATCTTTTTATCGACATGATTAAATAGAGAAAGGGTGAGTCAGATGCATTTACTGTCTATACAGGAGAACTTGGTACCTTCTCGAAATGTCATTTCAAAGCGAAGCTAGAGCGTTTTAATTGGATAATATCGTTTTTCTGTGGCTGAAAACTCCGCCTACTTGGACAATGATTTATTTTGCGGCGAAGGTAGTACAGTAATTGTAGAATTTTCGGCGAAGCGCCTATCGACTTGATCATTTTTAAGCACCTCCTACCTCAGCGGACGTCCAGATAGAAGAAAGAGCGAGAATATGTCCTTGTTACTTAAACGTTTAATTTGCAGAAAATAATGGTCTGCTAGAAATTTAAGCACCCGGGCGAGGATTTAAAGCGCAACATACGTTTCCGGAGACGTTCAAGTAACACTTTTTATGATAAACATCACATTAAAAGTAAAAACAGAAGCAGTTCAGATGATGTACTCAAAACCGTTCAGACGATGTACTCAAACAAAAACCGTTCAGACGATGTACTATTTTCCAAATTCCTCGCCACAGATCTTAAAAAGCTTAAAGAACGTGCAAAACTTTGTACGAAATATTCTAAGCATGTTATAACCCAAAAAAATGTTGTATTTTTTCGTTGTTTGTCATCTTGAATAGCAAACGCGTCAAAATAAAGTGTGTTCAGACGATGTACAATTTTCATTGTTTATTGTTCCTGAATGTTTGAGAAAACTAAAGAAATCTAAGAAAAACGACAATTACCGGAGAACATAAGGCGACTAAGCGGGTACTTTGCGCATAGTTAGCATTTATTTTGATATTATAAAATATGAGAATACCTTGATTTTCGTCATTAAGCGAGAGCTTGTTCCGCCATTTTGTGCGTACGATGTACTTTTGTGATCACGTGATTCCCCGCAGTGTTCTAAGATTTGACCGGTTTGCCTTGTTTTGCGATGCTTGTGACCCAGATTCGCACTAGGCATAGATATTGTCTCAATAACTTTTCTGACCATATAACATCAACAGTTGTATTAAATCGAAACAAGGTTTGTATAAGCTTTGACCTTGTGACCTATTTTTTCGATTGAGTCTTGAATGTGGCTTCTATAGTGGTAATTCTTTTTCTACGATTTGACCTGTTAACCTTATTTTGAGATTTTTCACAGATTTAACCTGATTACCTAATTTTTTTACACACTTTTTCAAGATTCTAAATAAGCCTAGATACGGTCATTTTTAAACTTTCTTACCAAGTTTCATTTATATTTTTTGAGTCATAAGAGTGGCTTCTAGAGTGGTACCAAGTTTTGTCTAACATTTGACATGGTGACATAGATTTAGGACGAACGTGACCCAGATTCGAACTTGGCCAAGCTTTTGTAAATATATACAATCTGACCACGTGTCATCATGATTGAGTCAAATATGGCTTCTAGAGTGGTAATAATGTTAAAGATTTGACCCGGTGACATTGTTTTTGGACGCACGTGACCCAGATTTAAACTCGGCGTAGATATTGTCAAGATAAATTGTTTGATCAAGCCATCAAGATTTGATAACAAATAATAATATGACCTCTAGAGGGCTAACGCGCTACAAGTTGACACCGCACGACTCACTACACATTAGGACAGACGCCGGACATGACTGACCAGAATATCTACGCGCTCATCATCATCATCATCAATCCCTTGACCTGTTTGGCCGTTGGGGGGAAATGAGGGACGACGATACAGAAATCCTCCTCCAGTCTGGTCTGCTGTGTGCTGCTGAGAGTAATTCATTCCTGTGAAGGAATGTCCACTCTTTTACATTGTCCATACAGTTTTGTCTCTGACGGCCTCGACGAATATCTCCCTCTAGCGTGCCCTGGAGAACAGTCTTGCACAGAGAGTCGTGCCTGGTGACGTGTCCAAACCAAGCCAGCTTGCGTCGTTAGACGGTTGCCAATAGGGGCTGTTGTGGACCAACAAGTGTTGCAGGCATGTTCCGGACGTACTCGTTGGTCTTGTGCTCCGTGTAGGAGATGCGGAGCAGTTTTCGGAGACATTTATGTTCAAATGCCTGTGTCCACGTTAAGCGTCCAGGTCTCGCAGCCGTAGAGTAGGATGGAAACTTTGAGGGACTTGTAGAGCCTGTGCTTGGTGGGGAAGCTAATGGAACTGCTTGTCCACAACCTGCTCAGTCTGGCTTCTCTCTGGGGTCGCCATTGCAATTCTTATTCTGACCTCAGCGGTACTCGTACCATCCTAAGACATGGTTGCGCCCAAGAACTTGAAGCTGGTAACTTCTTCTAGCTTCTTGCCGTTCATGGTGATGTCTTCACTGGTGGTGGTCGTGCTATGGTGAGCTTAAATGTTAAATGTTGTAAAATTGTTTCATTCAGGTCATAAAATCAAATAAAGTGTTAGTGCTACGAAACATTTACCCTTAACTAGTTCTACTTACAACCTTTGTTATCTTTCATTCTGAATTATTTTAAGTACATGTTAATGTGTTGTTTTTGTTTGAAAAGTTTAGTTCCAATACTATAACAGGCACATCTACATCCGACAAAGGAAAATGGCGTTTTCTTCATGCAACAGTCATCATTATCATCAAAATCATTGATATACAATACAACATGAAAAATGTTTTGTTGTCCGCTGGTGTTTGGATGATTATACAAATCAGTAAAGGACATCTGACATTCACCTGTTACATTCGCTTGAATAAATATTGTAGCAAATCTCGATGAAACTCCTGTTATCGTTTGGGTGTTAACATGGTGCAACGACGCAACGTATAAACATGAAGATCGCGGTTGGTGGCCATTAAGTATGCACATCAAAACCACAAAATTAAATAACGCATAACTTGTTGATGCGAGGGCAATTGGTTTTTAAGAAAACTATATAGGTTTAAAATGCATTTAATGATTGTTCTACGAGTTGGTCTTTCGTTTGTTCTACCCTCATAGGGACGGGGGTATATTGGAGTCATTTTGTCGGTTTGTCATGCACTTTTATATTTATATGTTTGTTGTGCCAACTATAATTTAAAATTACTATCTCATGCGATTGAATTAAAACTTTAGCACGACATCACTTTAAAGTGTTGATTAGCAAGACTCTTTTTGGATCCTCGAGTGATCCCCGCATCCCCGAGTTGTTTGCCCTTGAACATACCTGACCAATCGGCTATGAGGAATAAGTCACGTTTATGACAAGGTTGTAGTTTTATCCTAATATATATGTAAACTGTGTGTATTAATATATCCGTACACATATCCATTCGTTATTATTTGAAGACTAAACTTACCCTTTAAATTCCACTTGAACATTGCTTTGTGCATTCAGTGAACACATGGCGAAATCAAGATGCCTCATCCTGATGAAGTATCGGATGCAGATGTCAATAGCAAATTCGCTGATTATTTTCAACTGCATGTAAAGGGGCACAGACGTGAGAGTGAAAGTCTGTCTCCTGTCTCGTGTCTATCCATTATTGCCCAACATAGCCCTCGAAATGTAAATCCAACATTCGAGTCACAGAATGATACGAGCCGCATCTAGCGTTGACATTTTGGCTATTATGTAAGAAACACTGATTTGTTATGGGTAACTTTATTTAACGAAATATTTTACGAAAAATTCGTTGATTTTGAGTGTTTATGGGGCTTTAAAAGGATCTGTCCTAGCAAAAAAACGAAACTTAAACATGTTTTTTTACATAATTTCACGAAATGTATGATCTAGTCTCGGCTGAATAAATTTTTAAGCAATAAAAGTGTGCATTTTGCAACACTGCGTTTTGCAAGATAAATTCTATATTTGAAAAATGAAATGAGTAAAATACACATAAAATAGGTCTTTGGAACGAACACTTGCATTTAGTATCAAATTAACTGCAGTTTGTATTTAAATAGCTATTAGTTATTTAATGTTCATGTCATTAAGAATTAAATATTGGGGACTTTAAATGATACTTACATTCGTTTCAAGTTATCGAATTAATAGACGTACCATCACTAAAATTATGTTTCAATTTAGCTTTATTTAATTATTGCATAGATGATAAATCTACTTATTGTTTTGTTCATTTAGCTTACTGTACCTTATATTTAAAGAAGAGATCAGTTAACAGAACATTGTTTAAGCTTTGCAAATGCTGATTTTTTCTCGCGATTAGTTCACCTTAAATCTTAAATGCATCTAACAGAGCTGTCAACGTCTTACATAGCTGCATACGACGATTATATAATATCTTACCCAGTTTTGTATGGGGTTAAGATAAAAACAGTCGAACACATTTTTAAGACTTAGTTTTCACATTTTTGCAAACCATGACATACCCTAAATTACGGTTTAAGCATTCAATAGTTTAAGCATGTTGCACACTTGAGATAGTTATTATTCATTATGAATTAAAAAAGGTCCAAATCATTTTAACATATTAATGAAAGCTAGATCAGTATTAATTTACTTCATTTAATGTCTTGACGAATTGCATTGACTATTGTATGTGTATGCCCCTCTTCGAAGAAGAGGGGGTATATTGTTTTGCTGGATGTCGGTCGGTCGGTCCGTCTGTCTGTCTGTCTGTCTGTCGGTCTGTCGGTACACCAGTTCGTTTCCGATCAATAACTTGTGAATGGATTGACCGATTGGCTTGATAATTTACATGTGCATTGGCCTTGGACAGTAGATGACCCCTATTGAAATTGAGGTCACTAGATCAAATGTCAAGGTCACTGTTACAATAAGTTTGAAAATGGTTTCTGATCAATAACTCGTCAATGAATTGACCGATTGAGTTGATACTTCACATGTGCATTGGCCTTGGAAAGTAGATGACCACTAATGAAATTGGGGTCACTAGGTCAAAGGTCAAGGCGACTGTCACAATAAGTGTGAAAATTGTTTCCGATCAATAACTCGTCAACCAATTGACCGATTGACTTGATACTTCACATGTGAATTGGCCTTGGACAGTAGATGACCACTAATGAAATTGGGGTCACTAGGTCAAAGGTCAAGGTCACTGTCACATTAAATTTGAAAATTGTTTCCGATCAATAACTCGTCAACCAATTTACCGATTGACTTGATACTTCACATGTGACTTGACCTTGGACAGTAGATGACCAATAATGAAATTGGGGTCACTAGGTCAAAGGTCAAGGTCACTGTCACAATAAGTGTGAAAAATGTTTCCGATCAATAACTCGTCAACCAATTGACCGATTAACTTGATACTTCACATGTGACTTGGCCTTGGACAGTAGATGACCCCTATTAGAATTTCGCTCAATGTATCGCGCCCCATCGTAAATAAGTACATACATCTTCCTCAACGAGTTATTGTTTTGATTCTCGTATTATCTACCTTTCTATCTGTCTTAACTGCCATGAAAATACATATCAGCGAGGCGACTATGGAACTTCTTTTGCCATTTGCCACGTTCACCTTAGAAGAGCGGGGAGTGATCGAGGTCAAGGTCACATGGTGCGACGAAAGGTTTCCCGGTCGAATTAGATGTTTCACGGTTACATTATAATTACCTCTCTTAGTTTCACATTTGCCAAGTAAACAATATGGTGATGTTACTTGTAATTCACAAAGTAAGTTAATGTTCGTGTTAGAAGTGATTTATTACGCATTTTTTTAGCATTTGGTATTTAAAAAATGTGTCTAGTAAAATCCTGCATATATATTCGGCTCGTTTTTGTGGCAGTGAATGAGACATTTATGATCGGTAATATCAGCAGAGTACGGAGGGCATTCGGAAATCTTCGTCACATACGAAGAGAATTAGAAAACGTCGGTAATTTTCGTCTCGTGACTTTCCGATTCGTTGACTAGGTGGCGCTTGGTTCGCCAGTAAATAAAGGCTTGCAAATTGGCAAGTTGGTCACTTCTCCTGCTGATGCGAGCGGGACAATATCTGAAGAAAAGGTACGGTACTCTAAAGAACAGTACTCTGGAGCATTTGGGTAATTATGTTTACCCAAACGGTGCTGCCCGGGCTGCAGAGTCCCTGTTGCATGTTTAGAGGTTTTTCAGAGGGTTGGGGTCTACGGTAGTCGTACGAGGCAGTGGTGGAAGCTTCACCACGGGCCTTGGGGTGGCGAAGAGCTAGAGGTTCGTTGAATTGAAAAGATATTAAACGTAGAAGCTTCGTTGAAGGCAACGGGATCCTGTTTGTCGCATTGTACACATTCGTAGCGACTCGATTTTTTTTTTTTAATTTATAATATTAAGGCAGGCAGTGTGAGGAAAATTATCTATTGTTAATCGTGTAATTGGACTTCCGAGAGCTTCGGGATGCACATCGTGATTGTGAGGTCGGGCATATAGCGCTCGGTGGCAACCTCAGGAAGTCGGCCTCGCGCTACAATAGCACCTTTGTTATTGATTTTAGTATACATATAATCACACTATGGTTTAAACGCATTACCCATTCGAGGACGGTAACGCGAATTGTAAAATACAAAACAATGTTATGTGTATTGTTGTTAATTGACTGATACATGGCATTTTGGCGTTGTTGTGCACAGCAATTTAATAACGAGGTCGTCAATTTGAGTTACTAACCGCAAATCATCACGATAAGCAATTGTCAATTAACAGATCAAATGATAATGGAAACAGAGTTTAGATTCTTGACCTGACAATTTATGGTTCACGTAAATCCCAATAGATGTATAATCTGTTTTCTGCTTTGCAGGTTTGGAGAATATCATTTTGTCGTTTTGTGTTAAATATGTTATTTGAGATGAATAAACGATTAAATGAATGAACCAAACGAACGAATGAACGAACTAACAATTGAATGAATATATCATATATTCAGAATATTTCCATCTGCAAAATTAATATTCTTCACTTCAGTACAGTTACATTAAAACACATACTATTTGTTCTCGTGAAATTTGATCTATATTCCAAATATTTTTCAGGGAAAGGGGCGAGCACGAACCTACTGGCTTGTGAACGAGCTATATACTCAGGGGAATTAAAACATGTAGTTGGAAACCGAAATACATCGCAGCGGTTACTTCCCCTATTTGTCAATTTTCATTAATATTCTCCTGATAACCTTGGTGTGTCTCCTGATTACCTTGGTGTGATATTTCTCATACGTTTGAAGAAAACTAAGGACAAACATCAAAAGCTTAAATAATTTTCGAAATATTTAAATCGATCATCATGAAATGGATGGATTGAAGATTAGACTTATTTGAACTAAGCTGCGAACCAGTCCACAGAAATGTACATACCGGTTGCTAGAATCGCGATCGTGTTGAATAACGCAATGAACAGTGCATGATAATGCCGTGTGAGGGGTTTGACGCGATAATTAAACTATTATTGGCTTATTGCAAAGGATTTTACAACTACAAAACATTATGAGACGTCAGTTATACATCTATTGGCATGCTTAATTGTATTTTTATTAATTATAATTTAGATATTTTACTGAAGACAGTATCGGTGTATTGCAATCAAAATCTACCAGAAACGCACATGCGTATAACTGATTCGGTTAAATGTTTTAACAAACAAGGATCGGGTAAAGTATTATGTTTATTTTGAGATTTGTAAATACCATTTACATATAGCAAAACATAAAGTATATGTTAAAACAAAACCACAACACATGAGGATTTATTCCAAACAATTCGCATACGTTATCGCTCTAATCGGGCTCATGACAGTCTAGGTCACTTTTTATGATTTTCTCTTCTGCTTATCGTCCTACAATTGGTTCATCCTTCCGCCTGATTCCCGCCTCCATGGTCATACAGCCGATATTGTCGTCTGAAGTGGGGTCGTCCTTGATCTTCATTGTTATCCTGTAGTCTCCCTGATAATACAATCTTAACGTAAGATATGCTTGGCATATAATAATATGGCGACCGCAAATTAATGTACGTTGAAATTGTGTGTGTGTGGGGATTCTTGTGTAAACTATAAACATGAAATAATCTAACGAGTTATTATAGTGGAAAAGAGGAGACACGATATATAAAGTCTTGATTTCTAGTTTGAGCTTAACACTCGTATTGTCAAAATGATTAAAATATAATAAATGCAATCCATCATTCAATTTATGTACTTTTTATCTATACTTATGTTCTTTTAATACATGTTTGTGTTTAATAAATGGAACTACATGCAACATATTCAACACAACGCACAGAATGTTATTCCTAGGTATATTCATATTCTATTATAATTATCTACTTATGCATATGCGATATTTTATATCATATAGTTACGACATTCGTCCCTTGAACGCTGGAGGTTCATTTAAAAATTATTCGCAAAGAAGGCAGATACGCCATACTGGCTCTCATTGGTAGAGTTCGTTAATGCACTTACGCTAGCGATGGCCGCAAGAGCGCCTGGTATCGCCGCCAGGTGAATACGCTCGTTGTGGATCACGACGGTTTCCGGCTGGATGGGGCAGCCGCCATTGTGACCGAGCGCAGTAAGGAGAAGCTTATCGATTTGCAGCCCCAGGTCCGTTGAAACCACCGAGGAACCGTTGCGGATCCTAGGCAGGATACTACAGGCGTCGATGTTCTTGCTATTAAGAAAGAAAACACCAGTGTTGTGTTTATATATTGTCACACTCCGAGGGCCTGGTTTAACTGAAATGACATACATGTATTTGAAGATGGACAACTTTATTCCCGAGTTCAATCCTATGCACCGCGTGCTTGGCATGAGGGTTACCAATTCCATTCGATTACAGCAGTTTCTCGAAAGGTAACCGGTTCCATTCGATTACAGCAGTTTCTCGAAAGGTAACCGGCTCCATTCGATGAAAGTAGTTTCGGAAAAAGCAATCGGTAATATCAGAAAACGCACCATTAGAGATTCGCACATTTGACCTCACACTCCGTATGCGTAATAACCTCTAATCCAAGTAGACAGTTAGTACACTATGCATGTTCACAGCCATCGTTAAATCCCAGACATGATGATATTCGTTACATTTTCTGATAAATGAATAGCATGTTCTGTAATGTGCTAAGGAATTTAAGCTGATGAACTTTAGCAAAGTGGACTATATCTAATTTAGCCCACAATGAAAGTACAAATTAAGTTCACTTAACAATAATTAGAAAAGGCTGAACTAAGTGGTATTAGATGTAGCATTTGGCATTAACACGCATTTCAAGGAAAATGACTTTGCCTGACACAAACGTGTGCATTTAGTTCTATGCAAACTATTCATATACATGCAAATTAAAGATTGGCTCATCTCACGCTGTTTATCTTTGTTAAGAAGGTTGACGAATGGACATGATGAATTGTTATCATTGTTTGAGTTTATAACTGCGTCATCTTTCATGTTCATGCTTTAACTGTTCTTTCGTCAATACCGTCTTCTGGCACTATCTGTTTCAAATAAGCGATGCGCGTAAAAAACAACTCAGATTTTAAGGTATGATGACCATAAGGCCGGGGTTCGTACATGTAGAAGGTCATTGGCGGTTATATGACAGGCGGGGATGGTGTCCGACAGTCGATCCGGCCAAGTGACAAATATAATCAGAAGCATCTAATGAGCGAACGAATGACGCAGAAAAATACAAAAGCACCGACGCACGCACAACATCCAATACAGAGACATGGGTACATAGACTGTATGGACCAACAGACTAACATTTTATTATTTAGTGTTTACAAGTTGAACGCGTACGATAGGTCTCTGTTGCCAATCAGCAAGCATAACCCATTTGCGATTATTACGTTTGTTTGTTGTTTTTTTTCTACTACACCGATTATATTGGTTCGGCCAAACGGAGGCAATGATAGTTTTAAAGACGGAGGTACCCAAAGCCGCAGACACAGCCGAATATAAAACAAGACGTACCATGTCCCGATGTTGGTGTCCCCGATGCAGGGAATCGTGGCCTCCCCGAAGGTCGTGATCTTATGGAGCTCAATGTCCGTGAAAAGCAGGTCAATTTTCCGATTTACCGTCATATTCAGGTCGAAATGCATATCGCCCGGGAACACCACCGGGTTCGGCCGGATGTCGATGTCGTGAACCGTGAGCGCTGTGCTACCCGTACCTATGAAGACCAAGTGATAAAATAACATGGCATAAAGTTGCAAATCAAACTATGTAATTATTTGTATAACCCCATAACTGTCGGTTTGCGGAGTAGTGCTCGATGCGTTTCTCACGTAGGCGATATCAGTTAAATACCAACTTCCGGTGCATGTGTATAGCAATGTGTTATCTTTCTGTAGATTACTTATTTTCTTTAATTATGTTGACTTCAAAATACTACAACTACAACTGCAGCAAAAACGGTATAACAGTATTTTTCAATACGATATCGAGTACGTTACTTACCACAGTCCCTCCATTTCAAACGAGCCTGTGCAACAACAACGAGACACGCCGCGATACACAGTAGCTTCAACATCTTCGGCGTCAGAATAAATATAACAGTTTAAGATATACGACACCAGCGCTGTAAACTTCTATGACAATTTTGTAAGAGAAAGCTCAGCGTTTATATAGGGCCAATATACGACTGATAACATCTTACGCATTATCCCTACTCATCGTTCCAAAGTTCGTCTTGAGTGGTTCCACGTGCCATGCACAGGTGTAATGTGTCCAAAGTCCGTCTGCTCTATAATGCAATCTTAGCACGAAGAAACCACGATTTCTGCCAAATGTTCCGAAGGTCGATGTCCAACGCTTTTGCTGGTTTAGATATTTCAAAAAGTGCAACGCATCATCCTAAGGATTATTCATGTGAAACCTAGATACCGGAACAGATTCGAACTCCATAACAAGAGATTCATGTAATTAGAAACGGACAAATACAAAATAAATCTTGAAGATCAACCAAAAACTGTAAACGCAAACACAAACAACGACACTTCTTATCAGAGGATGTCCGTGTTATGAAAAACGTCACATATAAAATGATATAATCATGTACAATCTGTAGGCTGCCGTTACATTAATTCTTATAACTGAGTATGTTGTTGGGTATTTTCCTATCGATTAGAATCAGTAACGCGGTACATAAGCAATTGCAAATTGGCAATAACCCTTTCAACAGCAATGTACAGTAAACTACGGAAGCAGCCGTTATTTAAGATTCGCGAAATCATAGTTTGTACAACCTTTCGTTTTGTTTTTGATTGTGTTTTCACGATTTTTGAAGTAAATTGTTTATTTACGTGCCATGAATTTTTATTAACCACTAAAATATACTATATTACATACTTTTAATTCTTGACTGAGTCGCAACTTGTCAAAAGCAACAACAGCAGCGGTTGAACTTACAGCGGTAGCATTGGCGCTTCAAGTAATGGTACTAGAAGTGAGAAATGGTGGAAGTAGTGTTTTATTAAGATTGTACCTTTAACCGTGCGCGAAAAACGCGTCAGATATCTAGTTCACCGAAGAGTTGATTTTGAGGAAGACTGTGTTTGTTTTGGGTTTAAGATATTTACACCTGTACCTAATATGAAGGTTATTGGTGCGGACCTTGTACTCGGCTACCAAAATGTTCCGATGTGCTTTGTGAAAACGTTAATATTTACAATTGTACCCGATATAAAGGTTTTTGGTGTGGACCTTGTACCTGGCTACCAAAGCATTTTCTGATGTTCTTGGTAACGTTACATTTTCTTACCCGATTTGCGAACATTGACCGAGTGATGAACTTAAAACGTCCTTTAAAGTTGATGCGTCATTCTTTTATTAACACAGATGTTTTAATTAATTGTTCAAATTTATACAAACATATTGTGTGGCCACTTGTACACGTTACATTTGCCTCCCCAAGTTTGCAATGATCTTCACCTAAAATATGCTTCTGTACTTATTATGCATGCAGAATGATCGTAACAATACCCAGAGCGTCGCTCTGTGAAAACCGGTCTTAATGCGTGTGCTGAAAGAACACTTAATGCTGCACTCCGCACTCCGCACATGATACTCATGGACGGCACTTTCCGCAATGACAGGATTTTCGTTAAGAAGAGACTTCTTTTAAACGAACAATTTCACAAAAGCGGAAAGTATCTCCCTGATTATTCTGTGCGGACAGCGCAGACTGATCTGGACGATACTTTATGCACATGCATTAAGCTATGTTTTCCCAGAGCGCGACTCAAACTTATAAGTATAATTGTAACCGTAAACAGTATTAATATGATATTTAACTGTGTAGTTAAAAAAACGATGTTATTGAATAATTCAACTCTATTATAATATCACGACGATTAATTAATATATTTTGTATTACGCTCATTCCACCCGCGCCACGATTCCAACGAAAAGCCTCGAAGTTTTATAAACTGAAGAATTCGTGAAAATGTTCCCAATGTTTTGGTCCGAAGTCTAAAATTAGCACGACTCAATTGGGTATACAATAAATGCAAATAAATTATAGGAACTATGTTTAATTAAACAATTATTTTCGGCATTTATTATTGATGTATGTTATGGATTCTTGCCATTATCGATCTCTTTATGAGTTAAGACATCGCTACGAATGACTTACAGTTACAGTTTATTAGAATGCGCTTCAAATTATTGCAAATTAATAGCAATGGTTTGGAATCAATAAAACGTTGCAACATTTTAAACAGTCGAAAGTTGTTGTTGCCGAACAGTAGCAATAACTTACTAAAAACGTGATCATAACCACGTTAAGAATTTCGCGAACTGATACCAATTTATATGCGAATCTTTTTTAAGCGTTTCGATATATGTGACGTGTTCTGAGAAAACTGGGCATACTGCTTGTGCGTGAAGTGTCGTCCCAGATCAGCCTGTGTAGTCCGCACAGGCTAATCCGGGACGACACTTTCCGCCTTAACTGGATTTTCGCTGAGAAGAGACATCATTTAAACGAAAAAATCCATAAAAGCGGAAATTGTCGTCCCTGATAAGCCTGTGCGGACCGCACAGGCTAATCTGGGATGACCATTTAAGCACATGCATTATGCCCAGTTTTCTCAGAACGCGACAGATATGTTTATGGAATGGGTACGAGTACTAGCGATACGTATCTGCTCTATCTGTCACTCTAGATAGTGAACATTCGTTCGACATGACACACGGTCTGTACCCAGATACAAGGAATTAAACAATTTAAACAAACATTAAACGTGTTGTTTTTTATTAATTGTGAAGTTAAATGGATAACAATTAAATATAAACAAATGCAACAGTATTGTTAAAATTATTCACATTTTCATAAATCACAAAATTCATGTCGCAATTACAAATTACAAAAAGAAATTTCAATCTGAAGAAAACATTGGGAAACACGTAATGTTGTAAAGACAAATTCCATAACATACACGCATACTTCCAGTGCGATGAATACAAAAATATTCCTCACCCAAAATAAACACATTTTTACCTAACATCGTTTAAATTAAGAAGATAGTAAAAGTCCGATCAGGATCCAAAAGCTATACTTATATGCACAAAAGAATGACACTTCTTGCAAACATTTTGTTCTATGCAGCCATTTACGGTAATCGGTAATGTGTTTTTTCTTTTGTTCAACAGTAATTTGGTTATATATGATGAATCTGAAAAACAATAAAATATGCATATGTCCTTCATTTTTCTTCAACAAATAATGCGAACCGTTGAAGTATTGTATTCAAAATGCAGCTAACACGGTGTAGGCGATATAATGTACACAACAAATAACGACACATGCACACGTGAAGGGATACTTGCATGCGAAAATACAAATACACAAATACAATTAAAAATAATATTATAGACTTAGTATTCTAAACACAACTAAAGCATCGTAGTTAATGTGATATAATTGCTTAATTGCGGTAATTCAGACCAGTATGCATGAAAGTGCCCTATTCCTTTTGCAGATATATTCATAAATGTTTTCGATACTATTGGTCAGCGCTCGTTGCACCAATATAAGCAAACATATGCAGTAGTTTTCGTGCGCGAGTTGGTAGTCCTCTTCCGTTTCCGCCGCCGCCCTGAAGCTGAGTGCCGCGTCCTCCCACAGATTCAGCTCCATCATCGCGTAACCTAGCAACGAGTGGAGAATCGGAATGTCATAATCCCAGACTTCCTCTAGGAGGTCAATGAGCGCCACTTCCGCTTCATCCATCTCCCCCTGCGCCTTGTGACAGAGAATCAGCAGGTACCGCCCGAGGCTTGAGGATGGGAGGCAGATTTCCTCCTGCGTATCCACCTCGTCTTGAAGCAGTTCCGGAAGTGTGACCTTCTCCAGACCGCGGTACACGATATCAGCAGTATTGTCATCATTACTCAGTGCTGTCTTCAGTATGTCCACGGCCGCCTGGAACTGACACTGGCTGTATAAAAAGCTACCATACTTAACGCACACTTCGGCGTTCGTCTCAAGAGACAACGCTTCTTGGAAGTAAGCGTCTGCGGACTCCGTCATGGCCTGTTCTTCGCGATAATCGTCAGCGATGCACGCCTTAACGTAGCAGATCGCCGCCAGGTTCCCGAGGGTCGTGCACATCTCGGGACCCAGCTGCCCCTTATGGATCTCCCGGAACAACTCCAGGCACTCCCTGTACGACTCGATGGCTTTGTTTACGTCCCCGGCGGCGGAGTGCATGTGCCCCAGCTGATGCAGCGTGCTGATCAGATCCCCCTTGATGTCCTCTCCCATCACTTCCTGCATGTCGTGTGCCTGCTCAAGATAATGGGAGGCGTTCTGGTACTGCTGCATGCTAAGATGTGCCTCCGCGGATTTGCTTACCAGGTGGTTGTGGATCGTCATCTCGTCGGACGCGCAGTTTGGGTCAAACACCTCGTCGAATGAAATCTGGCTCTCGCACTCTCCATACTCGAGCGCCTCGTTATAGAACTGCAGCGCCACCTTGTAATCATACTGCGCGAAGTAGCAGTCCCCGAGGATCTGTATCACTCGCATAAACTGGCGGCGTTCCCGGCTCTTGCACGATTTCATAAGTGATCGGGCGATCGTGAGATATTTCAGAGCCTTTTGCTGCAGACTAAGAATATAATAAGAGTTCCCCATGACGTACAGTGTCTGGCAGACCAGCCAGAATTTCTGTTTGTCAAGCCGAGACATCGCCTCCCCGAACAGTTCGCAGTAAGTCTCGTACCCTTGATAGCACATTGACACACATTTGTGGTAGTTTTTCATCTTGTAATAAGTAATTCCGGACAGAGACTGAAGCATTCCGTTCAGGAAAGTTCGCTTGAATCCATAAGCGCAGCGCACCATGTGGAGCGCGGTTTCAAAAACGGACGCCGCACGAGGGTACACGTGCAACATGAAACTCGAGACGCCGAGCATACAAAGCACGTGAGCGTTCTCCATTAAAGAGTCTTTACCAAACATATTGTTTGACCGGAACATTCCGAGCGCCTTTTCGTAGCACTCCAACGCTTTGTCATAGTCCTTTTGCATGAAGTGGCAGTCACCAAGTCTCATGACCGCCTTTGCAAACATTTCGATTTGCTTCTCATCCGCCTCGTACGCATCAAGCAAAAGAAGCGCCTCCGAATAACACGTGAGCGCTTCTTCCACGTTCCGCTCCTCTGAATTCGACGCCAGCGATGACGTCATTTGCGAAATGTGAGATTGCACGGAACTAGAATTAGACGTGGACTGAGTGTCACCAGCGTCCTTTTCGAAAAAGTCACATATTGCAATAATAACATCGTTAAATACCGAATCCTCGTGATTCTTCCCGACAATATATCCGTTGCCGAGTTCAATCAACGCCACCGCGATCTCAAAATTAGCCTCTTCATCTTGTAAGTCTCTGTACGTATTGAGCGCTTTATTGAGAAGCACGAGGCCGGACGAGGACTTGCCCTGCTTTGATTTTACGGTGCCGAGGTTTTTCATGATTCGCGCACTAAATCGTAGCATCCCAGCCGTGCCGTCTTGTATCGCATCTATGATGTCCAGAATCTTGTCGAACACGACTTCCGCCTTCTTGTATTCCTCTTCATGCACGAGTTTGTCGGCGAGGCGACAAAACGATCGCGCCAGAGTCAGACTGATGCTGTGCGCGTGTAAGGGGGATACTATCTCATGTTTCGATTTATGTCTTTTTTCACTCTTTTCGGTTTTCTCTTTCTGAAAAACGTCTTGCGTCTCTTTGGAATAATTCTGAATCTCTTTATCGAAATCTTCCCTTTTCTCGTCATCGGCAGATACCTGAACAACGCTCTGTAAGTCGCAATTCCTTCGCTGATGAAGGAAGAAATCCCAGCCTTCATTTTCGGAATCACTCGTGGCTAGTTCAAACTCCAGAGAATAATCGTTCACAGGCGACGCCTTTTCTTCTAGATCTACTGTCATCTCTTCAATGCCTTTCAAATCATTATGGTCCCAGTCTAGTGAATCCTCCGAATTGTCTGTGAGAACACTTTCCGTTTCTTCGTCGGCAGCACTGCTTCTGGTTGACCTAAGGATCTTTTCGGTGACGCACGTATGATCCTTGGTTTGCAGACGATCTTTGCAATAGAATTCAAACTTAGCCAGCCAATCGATGGCGACGTCAACGTCTTCTGAGTTTTGTTTCGCTAGGCCTTTATCTGTCATTCTATAGGTCATGGTGGGTGCTAGCAAATACTGCGGCATAGTAGAGCTTAGCGGGAAATCGTTTCCCTTTCTTTGCTGAACAGGCGATGAAAAGGACTGGAAAGGATCAAAGAAATTCTCGTCGCGTTTCAGACAGTTGTACAGCGCCCTGGTGAACGCGTCTTCCAGGGGGCGACACTTGAGCTCCGCCGCGCGCTTCTGTTCTCGGAACCACTCGGAGGCCTCGTTGTCGAGCTGTGCTTCGAGCTCGGAGTCGCAAAATTCGAAGATGTACTGCAGTAACGCGATCGCGTGCATGCAAAGCCACTGCCACTCCAGCGGGTTCGAGCGGCACATCCGGCCCCTCCGCATGCAGATATCCGCCAGGCCGCTCAGCGTCTCCACTAGCAAGCGACCGTTATCTTCCGGTTTCTCCTGAAACACAAACAAAAATAAGCTAGGAATTTTCTCAATAGATCCGTTAAATGTTCCAATAGTAGGAAAAGACTTACAGTTTAATACTGTATGAGTTAAACACGTGCAATGTACCAATGTGTTTGAAACGTTACTTGGGTCTCTTAACAAATGTGGTTACAGCAAAACAGAAAACATGGGTTAGCAAATGTATCTTATACCTCAACCTATGGCGAAACATAACAACCAAATAGCCAGTTCCAATTCGGGGGACGAATATGTGGAATGTCTCAAATGAAGCGTAAAGTTCAATTTTATAAAGTGTAACGCATGTTTAGTTTTAATAAAATCAGTACCAGGGTGCAGGATCAACGGGGTTCACATGGGGTTTACACACGGGCTGGACAGAATGTAAACACTTTATTTCTTGAAAATATCTCAAGTTATTGAAATACATTTGCAAAAAATTTTAGTGCATAAAAGACATTTTTTCGTGCAGTTTGTGCCGATATCTTAAGATTTAAGAAAAAACCTTGAAAACGTCTGAAAATTTTCACGTTGCATGCAGTATAAAAGTGTACATGAATGCTGTACTCATCGAATGTTTGTCGAAGAACACAGACTTATTAAATAAAGTAATTCTGATGTATTATATATGTATAATATTGCCATAAGCAGCATAAAAAATGTCTTTCACACATAAGCTGAAATTCTAAAGAAAAATTGTTTAAAAAGTTATTTGAAAAAAAAACTTACCGGTGTGTTTACACCCCTTAACGTTTAATTGTGAACCCCTCAAAGTCACGGTTATGCTTCACGCAGCGTGAAATTTTGTCACCGATTTCAGACGTATTCAAGGATTTATTTTAAAATCTTAAGATATCGGCACAAACTGCAAGAACACCTGCCTTTTATCCACTAAAGATTTTTGCAAATGTATTTCAATGACTTGAGTTATTTGCAAAAATAAAGTTCTTAACGGTGTGTTTACATTCTGTCCAGCCCGTTTGTAAACCCCTGAAATCCTCGTTGGTACTGCACCCTGATAAATGTATGTGTTTAGAAGCAAACGCCGAAACGCGTAATTTTTATTTCCTAGCCATTGCATGTTTTTGTAAGGGTGAGTACGGATTTTCTAAGGGCGATTTTTCATTCACAAGCCTTACAGGGCGAAAATCACAGGGAATTTTATCCCCCCTGGTCAAAATGTTTTAAAAAAGCGAAACGAAATCACTGGATTCACAGGTTCGAATGCATGGAAACAAAAAGCACTGACACACGATGACGATACAAATAGTTTGCGGCGCGGTTGGACTGACCTGGATCTCGTGGTATAACTTCAGGTATGCCGTCTCCGCCTCGTCAAACATCGAGGCGTTCAGAGCGTCCCTGCAAGCGTTCAGCATCGCTATGAGATCGGGACTTGTGGGGCTGTTGTCGTCCGTCGCCTCCGCGGGTGCTCCGCAGTGAATCTGATATAAATGTATAACATATATAATTATAAGAGCCTCGCTCTGTGAAAACGGGGTTAAATTCATGTGCGTAAAGTGTCGTCCCAGATTAGTCTGTGCAGTCCGCACAGGCTTATCAAAACGACACTTTCTACTTTTATTGTATTTTTCGTTTAAAGGAAGACTCTTCTTGACGAAAATAAAGTTAGGCGGAACATGTCGTCCCTGATTAGCCTGTGCGGACTGCACAGGCTAATCTGGGACGACACTTTTCGCACATGCATTAACAACTTTTTTCACAGAGCAAAGCTCAAATGTATAACATACAATTATATGGATTATTGTATACGACATCAATATAATACGACTATAAACAAATGCAATAACCATATGTATCGCTCCGCCGTTCAATGTATATATCATGTTTATATAGGTATTCGCCGTAATTTTTACCAACATATCAACAACTTCTGGTCAACATGCTATGTTATAACTCCTCAAAACGGATTGAAAAATTAGAAAGTGGACCGCATAAGTGACTTGAAATACAATCAGAAAACTGAACGTAAAAACGGGTTTGGCTTGTATGCACCGGATGACGTCAACCGACTCTATGTGTTGACGAAATAACGATCCCGAAGTAATCATCTAATGAACAATGCTCTTTTATAGATGTTTGGTAAGAAGTGTAAGCAGTCACATTTCGCATGCATGAAAATAAACAACTAACTGCGTTTCTTTTCAAAACTTGTCTAAACTTGATATGTACATATATTTGGGTTGAATGCGATTTGATCTTTGACTCTGGATATATTGCCAATCATTTATGGACGATGCAATTACGACACATACCGGTCCAATCTTTACATACAGCAGATTGATGGGCTTACCTTTGTGACATGCTCTTTTGTGATAATAAACAAATACTTGGCGTGGTAGAAACAAAACGAAACATACGTGTTTTTCAATAATTAAATAAATACTTATAATACATTTATTACAACCGTATAATACTTTGTACCTATATTTTTTGCCTATTTTACTTGATGTCTAACTTACCCTCGGTTTAAGTATAAAAAGCTACACCCAGAGTTGATGACTCATATATTTGGACCAAAATCTGTGCAATTTGGCAAGCAAGAAGGACATCAACAGTTGAAGCTTGTTTACTTTTCGAATGTCATTTTAATTTGTTCCAAATTTGTATTTTACAGAGTTTCATTGTAAAGCGTCAAGTTCTAACTTAAGAACTTCTTTACTGCAATGAAACAACGTATTAACGTCTTTGTGTATTTGATTCGAATAAAAGTATTCATTACGCCCTACCATCATACTCCTGCGGCGCTCGTGGGCGGCTGAAGTCTGGGACGTCTGGGTGGCGAGACGATTGCAGGCGTGCAGGATGCGGCGGGAAGTGGTGTCTTTCTTGGAGACGAGCTTGGGTGAGGTGAAGTGGGACATCTTAAATGCATGATTGATGATACCGGGAACCCCTGGGGAGAGAAGCGGATAGTGCCGTTCAGTAAACGTAAGTAAATGACGTAAGTACGCTCAAAAAAATTATAACGTCCCACATGGGCATTATCATATGAAGGAATTGTCCTTATTTGTGTCGTGTTCTGAGAAAACTGGGCAAAATGCATGTGCGTAAAGTGTCATCCCAGATTAGCCTGTGCAGTCCGCACAGGCTAATCAGGGACGACACTTTCCGCCTAAACTGGATTTTTGCTAAGAAGAGACATCATTTAAACGAAAATTCCTTAAAAGCGGAA
Organism: Dreissena rostriformis; assembly: GCA_007657795.1. NCBI lineage: Eukaryota > Metazoa > Mollusca > Bivalvia > Myida > Dreissenidae > Dreissena > Dreissena rostriformis. The sequence continues at coordinate 187,868 of VMBQ01000253.1, forward strand.
AATGTCGTCCCTGATTAGCCTGTGCGGACTACACAGGCTAATCTGGGATGACAATTTATGTACAAGCATTTTGACCAGATTTCTCAGAACACGACACATTTGGAAAAATACTTGAAATGCGCATGTTACGGTAAGTGGTGTAAGGAAGAAGCCCATTTCAGTTGAATCGTTCGTGATCTTGAATATTTAACGGGAATAGTAATCTGCTTAATATTTCAGATGTTTTAATGTTAAGAGAATTATCTCATTTTATTCTTTATTTTGACACACAGAGTATATCGTTTAGCGCCACGCCGTTATCATCCATGTATCGAAAACAGAATGTGCATTTCTGGCGTGTACATCGAATCACCGGTTCTTGATTGAAAAAGGTATATTTAACTGATGCAAACATAATACAAACTGCAATACACTATAGAATGAACATTCAATATATCTTCGAATCTTTTATTGCATTATAATTATTCATATACTGAAAATACAAAAAAAAATAACCACAACGAGTGTAGCTTAATATAATGTAGTAAATTTCAAATACTTAAAACACAAAATAAATAAATCATACTATAATGTTTAAAGTTTTATTTAAACGCAACAGATTCCGAGCACACTATATTATTTTTTTATTTTTGTTTGTAATGATCATTCGCTGTCAAAGGGCAGTTTTGTACATGTTCTAAAAAATCAAACCAAAGCGACGTCGCCCGTTCGACGTTTTTAATTGAAAATGAGCCTCGCTCTGTGAAAAGGGTGTTTAATGCATGTGCGTTAATTGTCGTCCCAGATGAGCCAGGTACGGCACTTTCCGCTTTTATTGTATTTTTCGTTTGGAGGAAGACTCTTCTTGATAAAAACCCAGTTGAGGCGGAAAGTGTCGTCCCTGATTAGCCTGTGCGGACTGCATAGGCTAATTTGGGGAAACACTTAACGCACATGCATTAAGCCCCTTTTCACAGAGCGAGTCTTAAATGTTAAGTTGCTTTAAAGACATGTCAATTGACGCGTTAGTAAATCCTATATTGGATGGCATCTCAATGACTAATAAGAAATGCGGCATAACGAGAAAACCATTAATAGAATCATGTGTTTGTTCAGTGATGGCGTGCCAAAAACATCCCGTCGCACGAGACAAACGCATGACACCCAAAACATACATGAATAAAAGCAACTGAGGTCATCGCCAAGGAACGGCAAATGCACAACATTAACCCATTTATGCATAGTGTCTAGAAAAAAGGCCTTGGCAAACAGCGTAGACCCAGATGAGACGCCGCATGATGCGGCGTCTCATCAGGTTCTGCGCTGTTTGCTTAAAGGTATTTCTGTAAGAAATATTCTAAATATAGAAATAAATATACTAGACATCCCTAATTTTGGAAATAAATTGATCCAATTAGAAGGATGGGAGAATCCACTAGGCATAAATGGGTTAGGGGTTCCAAGCCTCACACTTAGTCAAGTATTATTCACGCTATATGTAAGATGTGCACATTTTGACAAGATGGAAAACATAAGACATTAGACCGTCACAAATACAAAATGAATGAATTAATTAATGGAAATTGTAAAATATCCTGTGTACGAAATTGAGGTCATAATAAGACATCAGCCACAAATATAGTGCCTACTTGACCTTAAGTCTACAGGAAATGCGTCAAACAAATTTTAATGATAAACATAATCACCTCAAACAGTAAATGCCAACAGGTCAAGAACAGCAAACGGTATTGTTACAATCAAGGTCGATGCCTCTATCACGATGCTAGATAAAAACGAAGTTTTGTACAACGTCTGGAGATTTAATCTGATCACGGTTTGATGGTATGATTATATAAGATTACAAAGTGTCTTGGATGACCACTCGCCATGAACTTTCTGCACGTGGATATTAACGTTATTGCTGTGAATGGCGTGCAATTGGGCAAGTACTAGTATGTTAAAAGGTTATTGTAAGTGCCATTATAAAATAACTTATCCTCGATATCACATCAATGTGTTACGGGTGACTAGATATATTTGTGTATGGGTGTGTGGGGTGTCTTTGCATCTCTATGATGAAGTTATGGGACTTAACGAAACAAAATGTCCCAAAAGCCTCAGTTATGACCGTTTATTTCAATGAAACGGTACGTTGCCGCAAAATTCCAATCTGATTAACATGCGTTTGTAATGGATGTTATGTTGCTATGTTGCGCAAAGATTCAGACGTATTGATTCGTAAGATGAATTTTAATAAAAGAAGCAGAACTGCGCGTGGTATTTGCATGAGAATAAAATAACTAATCCCACTAGACTTCTGTATGGATTCAACCTTTGTATGCAAAAGGAAACATCCATGTTCTTGTTGAATGTAATCTTTAGGAAAACATATAATGCATTTTAAGAAGACTATTTTAAGTTTAGCCTTTCGATTTGAATGTAAGACACATTTGGAACATTAAATGAACTAGATGACGTGTAATGGTGTTTGTTCAACCTGAAAGTTAACCTGTAGAACAACGGTGAATATAACCATCCTCGGAATTCATACAAAATATAAACAAAATATTAACACCAAATGCCTTAATATACAACAATCACAGTGCTATTTACCGGACGCGTGTAGGAATACAAGATTTGATTAGAACACGTCACCAAATGCGTATTTGCTGATAACCTTGCAAGATCCCAATACGTACATCGTACGTCATACAGTCAATGGGGTTACGTAAAAAATGCATCAGTAAGGTTTACGCGAGATTTTGAGGCAAAGATGGCGTATTTTTGTTGAAATTTATAGAAAAAGCGTTGTTTTTTTGTTGACATTCATTTTACATTCGTTTATTCGTCGTTCAGGTGAATATTGGGTTGTTGTTGTTTTATAAATATATGTGTATTATGATCATGACTATTGCATAATTAAAATATTTCGTTACATGCAGACCCTGTTTGTTCAGAGAAAAACGCCCTGATCGAACAATTTGTGTTAATAACGTACACAACATAATAAAAGAAAATCACATAATAAGGACTATGTTCATGATATTTTATATATTTTAACTCAGAAAATAACATTAATATCAATCTAACGCCGACAATCTTTCATTCAATACATTTTGCATAAGTACGTTTTTCTGTCAACAAAAAGCGTTCACATACAACCACAGGTGTTGGGCGCGTGGCCAAGTCACTTTAACACTCTCAATATGTCATAAAACAAAAAAATATATAAAAAAAATCTGATATAATATATATAAACATATATATTATATCAGATTTTTTTTTCTTTTTTTTTTATAAAAAATGTTGTTTTATGACATATTGAGAGTGTTAAAGTGACTTGGCCACGCGCCCAACACCTGTGCATACAACGGAATAACTATGAAATAGAAGTCATGGTCAATGTTCATTTATTTTCCAATGAAGTGGTCATCTGAATTAAAATGAACTGCTTGTTCGAATCAATCGTAACATAACTCAGCCATCTTTTCTAAATGTTCATCAAAATCTCGCTTTAAGCCCTACTGATGCATCGTTTACGTTCAACCCCTTGAAAGTGCTCAAGCACTATAATCATTGATTTTTTTCATTGTTCTCCTTTCTAAGAGCACTCTATCATAATCTACGAAATTGCACAGTAGACATTTCCGAAATGCATTTGACCTCGGTAAAGAGCTATTCTAAGGCAGTAAGACTAAAGGCAAGAAATTGATAGCCTTATCCGATAAAGACCTCGTGGGGAAATAAAGTAATCGTCTTAACCCATCTTTTTGCAAAGCGGTCATTGTCTTGGAAGAGAATCAATGGGGAAAGGAGCGACGGAGGCCAATCTTATAATTGCGTATTTCGAGATATGCAATAGATGTTATTAAGGATGGCCAGCTAACATTCATAGACAATCAATATAAGACGTGGAGCAGCCCTTACTTAGTCAGCTTGGTGGATTCAGCCGATGTTCAAGATGGGATGCATGCACGTGACCCTTGCCCGCTCCAAGGCTGTTACCCCAGTTATAATCATTCTTATGTTTATGTATATGCTTGTTTTCTATCTTTTGTCCTGTTTTGTATATAATATTAACTTACGTAACAGACAAAACGAATGACAAAAATGTATATCTTGCTTATGATTCTCGGATTTCATTATGGTGATCCCGACTTTTGTGTAACGCGACGAGTTTTGAATCATGACCAGCATAAATCGTTTTCATTTGTATGCGAGAAATCATCCGTTCGGTTCATGTGTAATTCAACATATAAAAACTTATGAGATGTTTAATACATAAACGTTTTTTTAATGTGTAATCTATTTATTTCGTGTGTGTTTACCTATTTCATTGTCTGTTTTTTCGAACGGTTTGGCGATCGTATTAATCGTGCACACGATTAACCAAAACAAACATTAAATTTGTCCATGTTTATAAGACGCCAATCCGTGGTCCATATCTTATATATTATTTACAAACAGCTATTCCTTGCCTAGACATGTTTATGCAATATTAAATATGCACAATGGAAACCCGCCATTCTGGTAAATGTCGGATATTTAACGGTCTGTTAACAGCCCGTTTATGGCTAGATTGACCCGAAGTATATACAAACAACACGCTATCTGTTGTTTGTCAAATCTGCCAGCTCAGCAGTTACTGTTGTTTTCCTTGGGAATTGCGAATGAATTATTCAGATATTCGATACAGAACCGCACTTGAATGGACCAAACTGGAAAACATATACCGTATACAATCAAATAAAGGTAGGCAAAACTGCGTCACTGATTAAGCTTAAGTTGTTTGTTGAAAGTAAGAATGTGGCTTTTTAAAAGCCAGAATTGGCTTGGCATATTGCTTTCAGAAATATAGTTCAGGACGATGCGTGTTATAGATTAGAATACTGCTTCGCATATGCAACTAACTTGCAACATTTAGGAATATCAGTATCACATATACAGTATACATGACACAGGAGCCAATCAACAATGAAGACTAAAAAACATAAGTTTGTCTTTCAAATGACGATTCAAGTTATGTTAATTGCCCGTTGATAGAAACTATGACCTGTCAGGTTATGTTTAAAGAAGAAGGGTAACCTTTTGAGGTTTGTAAGGGACTATTTACAAAGCGATGAGAAACTAGTGCATTTACACAACGAAATGGGTACAGTCGTTTTGTTTTAAGTTGCTTATAAGTTAAATGAAACAAGTTTGATTTAGCTAAATGTACTGTGCTTGTTCTGTTATTCTGTTAAGCATTTAATAATAACTTACCGACAGACATTGTATTGAGGACTTGGATATACAAAATATGTCATCTTAACACAAAATATTTCTATAATGTCACCCTATATTTTTAGAGAAAATACAGAAGTGAAGAAAAACAAAACATAAGGGAAGAAAACATATGTGAAGAGCACAAGTGTGTATCCTTCAAAACCAAAATATCTGGACTTGAAACAGAAAATGTTATTCAAGAGACCGAAAAGTGTCAATTTAACCCAATCGGAGTAGCACACATATACAAACCACAAGATACAATAGATCGCGATAAGTAATACTAGATATGAAATTGCATCGAGCTGATCTCTGAGAAAACGTGGCTTAATATATATCTGTAAAGTATCTTTCAAGATTAGCCTGAGCAGTTCGCACAGGCTAATATGGGACGACAATATCCGCTTTTATGGAGTTTTTCGCTTAAAGGAAGTCTCTTCAAAACGAAATTTCGCTCAAGGCGGAAAGTGTCGTCCCATATTAGCTCGTGCCGTGCACATGCTTTAAGCCCGATTTCGCCAAGAGCTCGGCTCGATTTTAATATCAGCGTCTCATAAAGCCATTATGTATACAACTAAAATGGTTGACTTGAATTTAAATGATTCGAGTGTTCGCTACAAAACCCCTGATCCCCAAACTGTTTTGCTGCGTTGCGGAATATTTGTATTTTTTATTTAATTTACATTTTTATAGGTTTTGCGTGTTAATAATTCAACGGTGCTCTATATGATTTGATTAACAAAATATGTTATTACAGCCTCGGCGAAATTTGGTTTAATTATTAATTTGTTAATATTGATCTGTTCTGCACGATTCAGAATTATTGCTTATAAATATTGTATGTTGATGTTGCGACGTTGCGGTAACATTTCCATAATTAAATTCTTTATCGATCGGAACGTGCAACTAGACGGGCTAGGTATATTAAATGCTATGTCGTTGTTACTTCACATTCGAGTGATGGTCATGAAATGATAGTTTATGAAACCAGTATAAATTTGTACCAAGATAATTTCGCTTTAAAGCTGCTTGTAAAATTGACATATTTATTAAGTTTTTTTGTGTGTGTGTTTTTTTTTTTTACATTCTTGTTAAGACATTTTCTACGTTTAATAACTATAGAAGTTCAAAATATCAAGAACTGTCACGGTTCCATGTATGATTGACTTCTGAGAACATGAACCCATTTTACACAATTGATATGTTAAATAATGCTGTATTCATCCATTTGATTGAAAGGGGTGACATATATTCTTAGTTAGAGTTAATAGAACCACTTTCAGTATATTGACCCAAACAACGATGCCTGGCTCGCACGCAGACCATAGCAGGAGCATCATATCTCATATTGGTCATAACACATGCTATATATCAAGCGATGACATAAACACGTTAACAGTTGCTTGTCGTAGCCAAATGTGTAAAATAAGTAACCCGTAGGGAAAGGCGTTTTGTTTTCGGATATCATTATGAATGTCACAAGATTAGGATACAAATGAGCCTCGCTCTGTGAAAAGGGGATTTAATGCATGTGCGTAAAGTGTCGTCCCAGATTAGCCTGTGCAGTCCGCACAGGCTAATCCGGGACGACACTTTACGCCTAAACTAGATTTTCGTCAAGAAGAGTTTTCAATTGAACGAAAAATACAATACAAGCGAAAGTGTCGTCCCTGATTAGACTGTGCGGACCCATGTTCACAGAGCGGGGCTAAAATGAAAGCGCCTTGTGTATCCAGACATTCAGTCTAAGGCGGCTTACGTAGAAATTGGGCACATTTCTTTCCAAGAAAAATCTAATTAGGTTCGATACAAACTGAAGCATACTCTATAGACCGTCGAAAAGTGTTGTGTAACGAACGCCGAGGGAATAGCAGACGTGGCATACATTGTGAGGTATATTGATCTCTAGAACATGGACTGTAATATTCAATAGCTTACATATATATACAAGCTAGTTAACGCCATGTACATCCTAAATTTCAGAATAGTACAATACATTGGCATGTTTTTTTTTGTTTTTTTTTCAAAACTGTATCGCCCAAGTGCGCGATAGATGCAATTCAAAGTGATACGTATTAATTGATGTTATCAAAAGTTTAAATTATTGATTGGACATTTTAGAAAACGTAACATTTATCAAACACAGCTACACATTTAATTGTAACTAAACTCGGTATAAAACTTTTCCTACAATTATTTTATGTTTTTAATTAATTGTGTCTTTTTAACCATCCAAATCAAGTTTATGATGTCGAATGACAATAAAAGGAACTCAGTCTAAAACGGAATTTCCGTTGTCTTGTCAATGCATTATAAAAGGCAGTTTAAGTCAAACTTCCACTTCTGATTCACGATCTTTGTATAATGATAATTAAACGCCACCATAATATCGTCGTTAAATGTTAAGCCACTTCGCAAAGTGGCGAGAGTTAAACGGCTTATAATGTGATATGCAATCTGTTTGGTGGTCGTAAATTTGACATTCTATATTGGCTATGTCTGTCGTCAAGGTAATACAGATGCTTCTTTTGTAATTGAATTTAGCGAAAACAAGTAAACTTTGACAGATTTGGATTTTCACAGAAAATTGGAAATCTCCTATTACGAATTGTCGATAGAAAATAGCATCTCTGTAATTGAATTTGCTTTTAAAATCTGCTAGTTATATACTAGAAAAGATATATCTCAAAATAATATATAATTATGTTTGATTTAGTATAAGAAGGTCTTTTCACCATCATCGATAAATCATTCACCAGAACGAAATGTGAACACACTGAAAGCAATTCTTGTACACCCATATAGGAAATAAAAGTTGAAGGATATAATATACATATAAATATACGAAATGTATGTTTGTATGTACATATATTGGTAACTTATTTTATGTTATGACATGTATTAACATTCAAAACAATCTTCACTGAACTCATTTACTGACCAAACAATACGTTTTAGCCAATCATTATTTGAAGCAAACTCAAATTGTATGGTAGTTTTTAAGAAAGTAGTACCGGTAAGGTTAAAAAACTTAACGTATATTTTATTAATTTAAACACAGTATACATACTAGTAGTTAGAGTTATCAATAAACATATGCTTAGTCACGTATATCTGAACATTAGGCAAAGTCGTATGTCCTAACAAGGCAAAACATTCCATCAATTCACGATATCATATAAAAACAAATATTTATTTTGTAAAACGAGACAGTATTTACCTCGTCCATGGGTATGTGCAGGTCGATGCCATCCTGCTCCATACCGTACACAAGATTATGTGTTAGCAGCACAAATATGAGTTTATATTTTCAGAAAGACATATCATCACATTATGTTTACTATGGATGTATAGACATTGTAACACTCTTACCACAAGAATCCATTTTATTATAATAAAATTATATGCACAAATAACACATATCATTTTTTAACTAGCTTGTAGGTTAATGAAGAATAACATTTCTATTGTACAAATGTACAATACGATATAACATAAATATATAATTATACGATATAAAAAGATATCATATTTATATTTATACAATGCTTACCGAGCTGAACCATTGTTTCTTTAAATATGCGTTTCCATATACAAAAATCGACACCAATAAATATATATATATCCGTAGAAAAATTCACACAATCAAACTTTTCAGGTGATTAAACTATATTTACATTGTGTATAACACAACTGTTGGAAGAAAAAAAGAAGAATTCTACGCTGAACATAAAATAAGCACAACTCTATATTACTGCACAAAACAAACGAAACTTAGTTTCTGGCCCGAATCCGTATCATAAAGTATTGCTATTGAACTACGGAGCTCGGAGAGCATCTTTTCAATGTAACTGCTATATTAACCAATCAAAACGGGATTACATATGTCACGTGACGGGTTATGTGGATCAATGGGTGAAGCGCTGCGGCAAATAGGACAAGTAAATGCAGATTTTTGCATTTAGAACAAGTTTATTTGCTATGTTGTCATGCATCTGTAGAATCAATAGATGAATCGATAATAACTTAATTATCGATGCGAGTGTTTCATAACAAACGCGTGAAGTTGTATTATTCAAGATTGCTAATCAATTGGGATGTTGCGATTTATTAAGGAGGAGATCTGAGATGATCCAGTATTGTCCATAAACTAATTACACGTACAGCCACGTGGTGGATGACGTGACAGGGGTGTAGGCAGATATACGTGCTGGTGTCGGTCCAAAATGATTGCTTAACATCATGATTAGTTATTTGCTGTCAAGCGGACACAAGATGTAATTGCAATAGAAATTTAACCTGGGCGCACAGTGTTTTGGAACAATAAAATGTAGCGAACATTAAGGTTGTTCTGTCTGTAACATGTTGTCGTTAAAGTCGTCATGTGCCACGTGACCGTTAACATTTAGTATAAAAGTATTTGAATAATCATATTTCTATTATCATTTTACTTTTCATTTGGAACATTTATTTTATAACATTTTTTTTTTCCCTCAATATAGGTTTTGAACCTTAGTCCAAGTCAATGGCTATTGTTAAGGTTTAAGGTGCAAAGGTTTATTGTCTGTGAAATCGGTCTCTTGTTCGGCTGATTATATTTTTTCGCTTGTTTATAACTAATATAACTAGTATAACTAATAGGGAATTCTTTTAACAATGATAAAGGAATTCAATTTTGGAACTAGTGGTAAGATTGAAGTCAATAAAATATGATATTATGTCATCATCTATGCAGTCGCCTCATGTAACATAACAACAAATTCACATAATCACCTGTTCCATATTTTCCACACAACCATTTTATTATATTAAGAAAAAGGTATTCATTAGTATACACATCCGATTTGTTAATTTCTACCATTTTCAGTTGTTAAACAAACTATGTATTGCTTAAATTAATATTTGTATGACTGTTCTTATGTGTGTTTATATGTGTTGTGTATGCAATCTATGTGTATTCAGGGGGGTAAAAGCCAAGTGTAGTTTTAAATAAACTCGAAACTCTAACGTGTTAGTATCCGTTATTACATCACTGGAAAATAATAAGCATTTTTGTAATGAATACTCTTTGAATATGTGACCTAGGCGAGAAAGACTAATACATCTTTGTTAAATTTGACCCATGTGCAAAAGAAAATGAATAATTTTATTTTAATTGTATTACAGTTTGCAATACAAGTGTGAGTCACGTGGTTGGCACGATATACCGGACAACACGCACACCGTACGGTCGGCAAGGGCTGGTAAGTTGGTAACCAATGTATTTATAGGTTGATGTATGAGACATGAACTGGCAATTGGTGACCAGCCAGATGGGTGGCAGTGTGTCATTGTTTGTGATGAATGCAGTTTCATTAGATTCAACTTCACGATTTAATTGTCAATCCCATTAAAATGCGCAGCTCCTATCGGTAGGGAATATTCTCTTAACGTGACATTTAAAGAAGTTGTTGAAAAACGCCCAGACGAGCAAGTCATGAATTGTGATGATTTATTAATTTAAGAAATATTCCATAACTGAGACACATATCTATTTAAGGGCGCCGTATGTTTGTTAATGAAGAAGAACGGATGGACAAAGTGGCGAAAAATGGCTCCCCCGAACAAATAATACATGGTTAGTATAATGTATGTAGAAAACATTCACCTTTAAGGGCAAATTTAGGGGTTAAATTTGGCACCATTCCCCTGCTAAAAAGGGTCTATATGATTCGCCTATAAAAACATTAGAATTCCTGTCTTTATTATGAAAACAATATGACTAAATTTGGACAAAAGTTTTAGGCATTCCCCCCTTCACCACAAATGTTCATCTAATTAAGTTTAATCAAAATCTAATTGAGCATTTGTAACAAAACATTGTATTTATGTTCTATGACAAATAGAAAATAAACGTGTAATTACGCAAATCTGTTAAAACGTTTAGTCATACAATTCCCCATCCTAATGTCCCCGCCGCCTTTTCCCCAAATGTTAAAAAACAACACTGAAACAAATTGGGACAATTTCTATAGATGCTTCCATAAACGTGTATCACCTCGAAATCATTCGTGGTGGATTTTGCTTGTGTTGTTTATGAGCAGTTGATGATATTTGTGATTTTCACTGAACGGGGGTTAATCCTTTACAATAGCTCAAGAGGATTTTATTATATTCGTGGAAAATCTCAAATTAGTCTATATAATAATGTGTATGTTCATAAAGTTTTCGGACCTCGCGAATACATAAAATTTCAAACTACAAGTTAAATGTATGATGTCATTTGTTCATTCAAATGAATTTGGCTAACACGGTTAACTATGTTTTATACCATAGACGTTCGCAACATCTTCATTAGTCCATATACGATTATTTATCAATGTAAGGTAACATTTCAATTAAATTATGCACTAATACCTTACACGTTAAGAAATAAGCACATACATACTTAATATAATAATATTTTATTTAAAGCATGTAATTAAATATGACTGTGTGTTATGGCAAACCTAAGACCGTTTTACTTGTAAGTTTATTCATCAAAACAGGCTAGAACTTTATAACCGTATTTCTGTTCAAATCATACCAAATATGTTCAAATATTGCATCTATCTGTCTACGTGAATGTATGAACAGTTTTGTGAACTAAAATATAAACAATCATCGGAAGAGAAATGTAAGGAATATGGACTTGATCTATCATATTCTTAATATAATCCTAAACCAATCTTGAGATATATCGTAAATCTAATTTGTCAAATTATACTACACAATTAATATTTAATAGTGATTTATTTAACAGTATGTGGCCTATGTAAAGGTGCATTCTCTAAGTGATTATATATGACAGAATTTCACTTAACCTAAAAAATAAATAAAAAACAAATATGTATAAATATAAATTTTGACATAAAACTAGGAAGTTAATTCAGACACAAAGAAGCATTCTTTTCTACTTACCTCCCTTGCACGAACGCGAACATCAATATCTGAGCTCTGAATCACTCGATTTAAACTCTTACAATGTCTCCATCTTTAGCATAAGTTAATTCCAAACGTGATTCACAGGTTTCAGCTCTCCATGAGTCAAACAAATAAACATTTAATTGTTCTGGTGACAAAAGATTTTAAACCGATAAGTTCATATAAGATCTTCCATTGCAAGCCGTATTGATTTTACTGTACTGCAGTAAATCGAAAAGAAATACAGTGTAGTTTACCAAACAGAGCAAACATTTCACAGTCAACTACTCCAAATCGAATGCATGCTTGTCTCTGCTGATACGCGCGTTGCTCGCTTATCGATTCTTAACTAAAAACAAAAGGCGTCGAGTTTCAAATGTTAACACCTGCTCGTTATTAACGGCTCATATAATTCTTTATATGTATGTTGCACCAATTATATGACACGCGTTTATATTTAAACTAATGACATGTTTTATGCTCATTAATAAAAATACCATTTTCCGCTTTTCATTTTATGTAATCCTCATTAATAACTGGTGTGATATTTTCATCGAGTGGCTTTTCGCTCAGCCCAGACAAGTCAGCGATCGATTGCATGGCAGACGGAGCAAATCGATTCCTGCGGAGTCTTAATAATGTGATTTCCCCCAAGAACCGGGAAAACCAGCGGTTATTTTTGATGGTTTCTGCAATTAATAAATATCCAAATGTCTCGCGAGTTTAAATTGTACAGGGAGTTGTAACTATGAAAAGTGACTACATATGGCTAAGGCATTAATAATTGCGTATAAGGTGAACGAAGTAGTTGTCCAGCAGCTGTTATATATTTGAGGGTTTTTTAAACTAAGTATATCCGCATGCAACGCTATAGCAGTCCTATGCAAATATCGACACCCACAAAAGCATACTAATGCAATACCAATTAAACATTCACAACGCTACAAATAGTGTTTCCATACCTCTGAAATATCGGCTTCGACTGTTATCACCATTTTCTTCGTAATGTTTCTGTTTAAGTTTCGGTCCGACAGGCAGGTCCAACTTTGTCCCAGTCCCGAAAATATAGAACCCGTTACCAAGACGAAGGATCCTTCCCGGGAGGTCATCTTCGTTTTTATTAAGTTGTATAACTGTCTTGTGTTTCATGTTCTTGCTTTTCAATTTCAGTTCATTCAATGTGGATTCCAGTTCGGATGTTGATAGACTTATTTTCACATCAGGTTGACTCTCTAGACTATCTGTTTCATTTGTGTGCAGATTTTCTAATTTCGGAAATAACGCTTTGCGCAGTTTGCATAAGAGTTTTAATCGTTTTTGCTTCTTTGGATCCACTTTAACAACTTCTGTGTCAATAAAGTAGGGAACGAAATAAGAAATTGTTCTAGGTGATAGATGTTTCAGATACTTAATTGATACAGCATCGACACGCCGTCCATGTCGATCATCGTCACTATCAACATACTTATTAATATCGTGTTTTTCATCTTCAGAGCTTATTGAGCTGTCAGTTTCATCAATGAGCGAAGCTTCTTTAATGTTATTTACGTTTTTGTCTACCTGTGGATTAGATGGAGAAGTCATGTTATCATAAGCAATCATGGGGTGACTGTAATTCTTATCTCCGATCGTTACAAATTTATTTTTTGTTTTTGCACATCCGGAATCTGCTTCCAAAACATCAGGGTCGCAATCATCTGGACTTCGTTCACTTTCTAAAGTGTAGTCAATTTGTCTGGTAATCGTCTCTGTTACATCAATATCGGATCGTTCAGAGTTCTGCATATTATTTACTTCATTTTCTACTGCTGTTTCAAATTGCTGCTCATAATCGGGACTGAAATATGATGTTGAGCTGGAGAAGTCTGACATGGAAATAGTCTCGACACTGCCGAAATCTGATGGACCATCATCAAAACTTTCGGGATCGGATGTTTCGCAGTTGAAAAGTGAAGACGACAGAACATCTTTACTGCTCCATGAACTAGAGATAATAGCTGAGCTTGGGCTGACGCAAAACGTTTCCAATCCATCGTCCTTAAATTCACTAGGTGGTGAAACAAAAGCAACATCTTCGTCAGTATACTCTTCATCTTTCGTGCAAACAAAAGCAGCGTCTTCGTCAGAATGGTACTCTTCCGTGCAAACAAAAGCGACATCTTCATCAGAATGATACTTGTCATCTTTCGCGCTATGCTCCTCATTGTTTTCGGATTCTTCGGTGGCAAAGATACATATAGTTTGAAATTTGCAATCTGTTTTATTTAGGCACTCGCAATAATCTAAAATGTCAAATACTTCTTTATCTTCCGGTGACAGTGACTCTGAATCATCTGAAAATACGTTTCGGTGTTCATTCATCTCATGTTCTGGATCATGCATCGCAATAAAGTCTGAATTGTCGCCACACTCGCTTAACGCGTTGTCATTGATAGTACATTGATTTTCTGCTATGTTATTGGAACCATACGTTCCTTCGTATTCATCTTCGCAGCAAGTATTATTGATTTCCTCGATCAAATCTTTTGCAGCAGTCTGGATTTCGCTGTTACCTATGATTACATGTATCTCGTTTATGTTAAGCTCCGGCGAATGCGCCTCATGCTCTTGGCTACCACTATCCGTTGACCTCGACCTCACGCCTGGTGTGTGGTATCGTTTTGTTCCTGAGCCTTGATCGTTGTCATCACCGCTCCCGTTATCATCGACATGGAAATCGTCGTCATTATGATTATCATCTCTGCTGCCGTCATCTGTGTCTGCGTCGCCTTCGTTATTGTCATCAGAGTTATTATCATTTTCTGCATTTCCGTCACCTACGTTTCCATTTCCTCCACTGTCCGAATCGTCATCTCGTTTCTTCAAATCGTCATCGTTTTCATCGTTATCAGTTTCATCCTCACTGTCCTCGTCAGTATCTTCATCACCACTTTCAACAATAACCAGTTGGTTACGACTTCGTTTAGCTCTCTTCCGCTTCTTGGAAATAGTCCCTGTAACTAAACTTTCGTGTTTGCGTTGTTCTTCCTTGCTATCTACTGCACAAGTCTGACTCGTTCCAGTCATTGTAAAATTAGCTAGTACAGTATCTACATAAACGTCGTCCGATTCAACCAGTGTCATATTATCGATATCGATTGTCTCTTCTACATCAAAGTATTCTTCATCCGATACAGTCACAACATCGCCTTGTGTTCCAACAACGTTTTCTATAGGTGAACTGGATGGACTAAAAGTTAAGTCTATAATTTCATGATCGATTTCATAATCTCGTTTTGCTTCTACTAACTTATTGGAAGAATAGTTATGATTTTTCATGTCTGTAATTTCATCCCCGGATTCATCACTCGTGGAAGCTCTCCTTTTCAATTGATTTAAGTATGACATAAAGTCCTCACCTTCCTCAGGTACAAAATGTGTATCATCTCGTACAATGTGTGTTTTACATACCGGTGAAACTATAGTGCATCTCTTGGTTTTATTTGAGTCTGTATTTACCGTGTCCTTAATAGGCAACGGTTTGACTTTAGGAATAGCTCCACTAGACTTGCAAATCTTTGACGAAGTTTCTTCTCGTGCAGATGGTTCAACGAATCGTTCATACTCATCATATAGGTTGTTTTGCATATTTCTTGATCTGTCAACTTGTATTGGGGTTTCCTGACGTTTTTCTTGTTCCATTTCTGTGTTTTCAGAATTTTCTAAATCATATACGATAACTGTTTTACCTGTGTGCCTCGGACTGTCACTAGCATGTCGTTCGATCTGTGTTTTCTGGACTGGTGTGTTTTCTAAAGGCGGGCTATTAGGTTCAAGTTCAGTATGGTTAGGCTGTACACCGCGGTCGAGATGTCTTCGATCTGATGACACTATATCAGTATCAGTGGCTTTTCTTTCACGATTAATTTCTGTATTGTGCTCAGAAAATATATTGCTGTGTGTTAGAGAGGGTAAAGTAGAACTCGCGCCTTCAATGGATGTTGCATTACCGTCAAAAGCAACCCGTTCTGCGACAGTCTTTTGAACAGGTTCGTTGTTTTCATAAAGCATTTGATCTGGTGTTATTCTGTTAAGATGTTGACTGAGTGTACTGGGTGGTCTGTTTCGAAAAACCTTTTCTTCTCTGATATGCATCCCTTTCCGATCAGTTTCAGTGACAATGCCGTCGCCACCAGATGAAAACTTAATGGTCACTGTTACATTTTCAGACGGACTACTCGACCGTTTACTATCCATGTTTTCCAGTCTGTCGGCATTATCGCCTTCGTCGTCGTCGGTGGCGGTATCGTGAACCAACACCAATGGTCGCCTCCTCGTCTGGTTTCTGTCGTAACCGTTCGAAAACAGAATTTCGTTATTATTCACGGGATTCGCCCTGGCGGTTGTACCAACACTAAAGTAGGTTTTAGGTTCCATTTGGTTTTGCTTCTTTGGGATTCGACCATAGGGTAAAAATGTGTATTAATCACTTTTTACATGTGAGTTTGCATAATAAAATGCAGGTAGTTAAAAATCTACCAATGTTTATGCGTTCACATCAACGATAGTTTCGGAGCACATATTGTCCAATCTAGATTAGAATTTCACGTTAAACTGTGTAAGAACACTTTTCACTTTAGTGCCATCCTCTTTCCAACTGTGAGCTACCGAAAGTTTCAAATAACACAATGTGTCACCACGTGAAAGCAACAAATCCCTATGTTATATCCATGATAAACGATTTAACCCGCGAATTTATATGCAATAAACTGCCGTCCGAACAGTTACAGCGCAGAATCGCGAATAAAAATATTTGGTCATCTCGTATTTGTACATTCCGGTACTTTTTACATCTTTTGGCTAATTATTTCGTGCTGACTCACTCAACCAAACGAAAGAGGGTCTTATTTTTGGCTGTCACTTTGTAAGAGTGTAGATAGAGGGGCGTAGAGTTTTTGACACTAAATTAATTGTCTGTTTACGAACTTTTGAGAAGCAACACAGTTTATTGGCCTCCGGCCAAACAGACGTTAGTAAGCTTATTTTTATGTTGTTGTTTCGCTTATTTGCTGGGCTTGAATAGAATGTAAACGACGCAATAGATAATGGCGTAAATGTGGCGTGGTCTGAGAAAACTGGGCAAAATGCTTGCGCGTAAATTGTCATCCCAGATTAGCCTGTGCAGTCCGCACAGGCTAATCCGGGACGACACTTTCCGCCTAAACTGGATTTTCGCTAAGAATAGACATCATTTAAACGAAAAATTCCATAAAAGCGGAAATTGTCGTCCCTGCTTGGCCTGTGCGAACTGCACAGGCTAATCTGGGATGACACTTTACGCACAAGCATTTTACCCAGTTTTCTCAGAACACGCCACAAATAACTATTATGGTTATGGTTGCTGTTACTTTAATATATTTAGTTTAATCACGCACGATGATTTTGCAAGAAAATTAAATAAAATGTGGGTTAGTGTACCTGTAATATTTTTTTCCTAAAGCCATACATAAAGCTCTTTTGAATGATTGTTTTCCTATAATAATAAGCTTTTAATTATATTTTAACTTGATATGATACTTTTGTTTTGATTATAATTCAGTTTTTGTTCTTTTCAGCAGTAGCACGCGAATTAATGATATATTTATATGCAATTGAAATTTTAAAAAATGTGTGTGCAAATGGGCATACTAATAAACTAATAAATCAATATCACAGTATGACTGGTATATTTTTTCAGAATAAATTTTGATTATTACATATATTTTTTGTTTTAATGGCAAGCTTGAATGCTGACATTCGATTCGTGTGTTCATTTACATTTGTTATCAAGAGTATCATTTATTTTATTTCCAATAAGGTTATTGTGCTTATATTTTTGATCATTTAATGTTTTTGATTGTGCATGACTTTGTTACACGAAACTCAATGTTGTTGTTTATATATTTTTTCATTTCGGCTTTATTAAAATTGCGATTTAATCGCATTGAGACGTTTTTATTTCACTGAAACATGCACACATCTTCTTCAAAAGTTACAGTGTATATATCAGAGTAAATTGCATATGAATTCATCTTTTTTTTCACAGTAAAAAGGCAATGAAGTTTTCTGGGTGTTGAATAAAAAATCAATTGATTAGGTTAACGACTTTTTGTGAAGCAATACTATTTCAGGGAATTTCAAAGTGATTGGTAACTCGATTCATGGAACGGAAATTGAATGTGTACAATCTTTTACTTCGGATTTCGACATTGGATTGTCATAATGGGAAAATAAAAAAGCAGTAGATATTAGTATAGATAAACATAGGAGAAGACAAGTGCAACTTTGTCGCTTGAAAATAACAAATACACTTAAGCAAGCAAACACAAATTCGCCAATAACAAATGCGAAGAAAATAGTCCCAAAATTGTAAAATAAAGTTCGCACTGGCGTTGCAGAATGTTTTGGCTGAATATGTTGAACGAACACAATATAAGTTACAAATATTGTATTTGTAAATTAAAATATTGGGGTGAGGACACTTTTCAAAGAGGGCGGAGGGGCATAACTCAACAGCCACACCCTCTAAAATTATCCAAGAAGTACCAAACTTCAATTTTGCAACCTCACAATAGCTGCAGCATAAACATTTCATTGTCAATAAGTAAACTTGGTCTTTTTAACATTTAGTGCAATGACATTTACCATTCGAAAGGTATTTTCGTTCATTATGTTATATTTGTAGCATACTTGACCAAAATATGTCACGTCTCGAGCCCGCGAGAAGAAAAATCTATGGTTTAAATAGTCTAATAAAATATACCATGTTTCTGATAGTTTTCGACAAAACAGCAATTGGTAGTAGGAGAAGAACGTGCAGGCTTATAGTTCAATAAGAAGCGTGCAATCAGTATGTTAAAAACGAGGGCTAAATGCCCTAAGACGTTCGTCTGATATCCAAGGAACTAAACTGTTCTGAGCAGGTATCGTTTACAAGGTCTCACAATAGACTTATATGTACCCCCCCCCCCCCCCCGGGGCAGCCATGCTTTCGATCTAACCACAATGATTTTTAAACTCATCTCAGATATCACAACGATCCAATTTGATAATGTTGTAAGCAAGTTTCATGAGTAGGTCAAAATATTGCATGCAGAGTGTTCAAATGGTTGTCCTAAAGCCACAATAAGGAAACCTAGCCTTATGCAAAATTGGGCGAAATATGTAGCCTTTAAAATGTGCACAAGCTTTCTCTTTTATTTGACCTTGTGACTAAGTGTTTGACCCCACATGACCCAAATTTCATCTCGGCTGATATATAATTGCCACGTATGTGCTCAACTCACCAATAAGGTCATCAAGTTTAATGAAGATTGGGAATCAAAATTATATTGCTTCAAGAGCGTTCACAAGCTTTTTTTAATTTGACCTAGTGACCTAGTTGTTGATCCCACGAGACTCGATTATGAACTCGGCTGAAATAGTATTACGACAAAAGTTCTGCCAAGTTGCATTACGATTTGGTCCACAAGCGTTTCGTTAATTTGACCTAGTTGTGTTTAACCCACATGACACAGTTCAAAATTCGGCCGAAATATCATTGAGACAAATGTTCTGACCGACCAAGTTCCATGAAGTGTGGCAATAAATGTTATCTCTATAGTATTCACAATATTTTGCTTTTAATTCAACCGTGTGACCTATATTTTAACCCCCCCCCCTCTCTGACCCAGTTTCAAACTCTGCCGAGATATTATATAAATGACCTCTAAAGTGTTATCAAGCTTTTTTTTCTTTAATTTGACCTAGTGACCAAGACTTTGAACTCGGCGAAGATTTCAAAAGGACAAATATTCTGAACAAACTTCATGAAGATTTGGCAATATAGTGACCTAGTTTGAAACCCAACGTGACCCTGTTTCAAACTCGGCCGAGATTTTCTCAGGTCAAATGTTCTTACCAAGTTTCATGAAGATTAGGAAACAAACGTGACCTCTAGAGTATTAACAAGGCTCACGATGAGCACGCTGTGCTAAGGTGAGCTGGAAATAGCTTTAATTTATACGCGCGCTATCTAGGTCCATTGCACGGTGTGAATCCACGTTAACAGTTCAAAATTTTGGATAATTGGGCGTACACATTTTTTACAGACTCGAGCCGTACTCAATTTCGTTTAGAAGCATGATACGGGGTCAATCATAATTCATATCATAGTCACTTATTGAACTCCATAGTATGCACGCCGTATGACTCAATGTAAAACTCAATGGGAAGAAATAAGTCTTACCTATGAGGTGCGTCATGCGAAATTGGTCTTATGCCATATTCGGCCAGGGTACCTCAAGACCACCCTGCGCATGCACGTGTTCTGGTCAGGAGCTACCCTGTCCGCTTATGACACCACGAAACCGTGCATGACGTTATAGCAGTGAGGGTGGCTTACCAGACTTGCCACATATGCCATAAGACCCATTTTCGCGTCAAGCGGCTCATTATGATTACACACTGTATAATCTGGTTATTTCGTGCACATGTTTTATCAAACGATTACATTTACTCATACAACTTCGGAAAATATTGAAAAATAACTTGTCTCAAGATGTGTTCGTCTGCGCGTGCGTCTTCCATTTGGTTTTGTAAACCAGTCCACCATCCAGACCAAATTTTACTGCAGGGGGCACTCATGTAGAAACGTGGTACACAAAGAAAACACTCCCTTTCAAAATGGGGATCACTTAAACCACATGTAATGTATTGGGACGCGGAGCACAATCACTTATAGTTTTTAAACGTTTCGACAAATTTCAATCATGTATAGTTTTAGTCAAACATTGCATTTTTTTTAAGCTACAAGTTCTTTACACATCAAGGCACGTGGTTAAGCTTGTGATATGCCTAATATGATGTTCGTTGAATGGGTATCCTGATATAATGTTAATCCTTTGACAAAAGTTGGGTTTTGAGGCAAAACTCTGAAAAGAGCACTTTAAAGCGTCATCACAACTCATGTATGTACATTGTATCATGTACGTATTACAAGAACATTGTACTCACCTGTGTTATGCGGCCCAACCCATTGGGTTCGACTGTTTTCACGTATTCCCCAGTCCATTTTGTACTCCTTCTAGATGAACAGACAGTCGGAGTATTTCTTTTATTTCCATGTACAACGTTTGTTTTGCAGCTATTGATAGTAACGCTCGTTAAATTTCCTATATATTCTTAAGTAAGTCCGTGAATAGCAGGCTTTTAGTTTTAAGTTTTAAATCATTACACGGGTTTGCAAATTATGAGTATTACGCCACACTCGACCAATAGTTATAAGATTTAAAACTCCGAAAATGAAATTTGTTGACAGGTGTAAGTATTTCTCTACAATTACACATCAAGCATGAAAATTGTTTATACACCGATGATTTGGTTTCATATTACAGCGCGTTGGTTAAATAACGCGTAAACCATGTAAAAGCAGCTTTGTAAAGATGAAATCAAAGGCTGCAGGCATATATCATAGCGACAACTTATTATATGTTCATTACATTGCACATTTTACACATGTTTACTCTACGCTGAAGAGCATTAAGGAAACGACTTTGTTCAAAACTATCATTATCGTCACTGCCTTATATATCTGTATACACCTATTCCAATGTCGAAAAGTTCACCAATTTCAAAATATAAATAAATCGCAAAACATAAGACTTCTGCTAATAACAGTTATAAATATACATGCGTGTCAAGTTCTTAACACCTCTAAACACACACTTTCAACTATTAAATTTGAACCAATTCAATTCAAATCCCATTCAAACTGTATATCAACTGAGACGCCTACGAAAGATGACATCATAAGCTCTAAATCACCGGCATTTTACCGCACTGTTCGATCTTAGAAGCGTAGAGTAGGCAAGGACCGAGCCGCCCAAAATATTGTCAACCATCTGATATGCATAAAGTTTAAACGAAGGTTATAGAGTTCTTTAACCATTAAAACCAACAAATAAACTTAGCAGAAAAAATGAATTAACGGATGGTCATTCAATGCAATATTTCAACCGTTGAAAGGTCGCTGACCATCGGGTGAAGTCATAGGTTGTAAAAGTTTAACGTATTCTTAAGATTAGTGTAGTGAAATATCTAATATATTACACAAACACAACTGGCCATTGATGTGTGATGTAAAACAACCATATATTCTCATATTTTATCCCAACCATCTACAAAACATGGATCCAAAAGCGTATTTGCCGATTACAAAGCCACACTATTATTTAAATCTAAAATCAAGGACAAAGAGAAGATTTTGATTCCATCCATTTAAAGACGAACTTATTATTTCGTCCCAACAATTTCATATACATGAAAATGTTTCACATATCAAACGCTGCATTCTCCGACATGTATTAAATACATTATTTATGTATGTACATGTAATTTAAACTACATCGATACTAATAGGCAAGCCTTAAAATCGGTGCTGCGTAACATACCACAATTTGCCCGAAGATGCGTGGCGAATGTTGATTATATCGAGATAGTGAAGTAGTGCACGTTGCAACATCGTTCTCTTAGTGTTAAACGATTGATGTCACTATTAACTTGGTCAAAACAAATGGAAGTTATCTCCGGAATAAAATATTTATATAATTATACATCAAATCAATAATAAATAAGGGAACCATTTCAAGTGGTGTATTGTAAACCCAAATTTGTACGTTTTCAAACACGACAATAAGTTAACCAATTACACAAAAATGTCATAAAATTGTGCGACACTTTTCGCAACTGATCGTCTTCGTTTGCGTTCAAATTAACAAATGGATAATAGCTTTCATCTGTGAACTATTGTTTGAAATTTGTGTCATCCAACTTGTATAAGTATTTAATTCTTTGAAATTTAACGATCTTCTAACACTAGCATTCATATACAGACGGCCATCATTACACCATTTAATGATTGCCGACATTTATTTTTATTGTGTAATAATTCTGATCTTTTATATTTAAGCTGAATGCGCATTAACGGAGTATAGATGTGCTAGTTTAATGTCAACCATAACTAAACACAACGATCTTTAATCTTTTCAATTCATGATTACATGTTTTTCAAAACATATATTCAGCTAGTGTAAATAACGACATAAAATAACACTAAAACCAGCCCATAACATTTCTTTACATTCTTATCAATACTTGAATCAAATAAAAAAAACTCGTAAAATCGGCGTAAATGTGCAGGGCGGACTTAAACGGGTGCAGCTTTCGATCAATCAAACTTAAAAACTACTTGTTTTACGGCGTTGTGCGATATTTAATTTCCAGTGATTTGTGTGATAACAGATATTAACTACCGTTATACATTTAAGTGCATAAAGAGTTTTATTTACATGCAAACGCGAATTTGGTTTCGATTTCATGCGGTTTGAACCCAACCTGTGCTATTTTTTCGTTAATTAATGTTCGCAAAATTAATTTGAATATTATACAACTTCAACTTAAAACAATTGTTTAAAATATTAAGAAAATCGAATACCTAACCAACGATGTCATTAAAAATCCAACGTCAAACTCTCCGAGTGAACAGAACTGTTAAGGGAAACAACTCGTCCAATAAGAAATATTACACAATCTGAAATAATATACACTTGACTACAAGAAATAGCTCAAATAGCTGAAAAGACATACATTTTATAATATTTTTTGTGTTTTATTTTCACTGATTACAAACTGCAAAGTCATATGATTAATACACTATCGGCATATTAATTGCAGTGTAAATGTTCACTGACAATATAACATTATTTAGCTATACATAATTACATAATACACACAAGCAAAACCATTACACTAAAATCATTTGCTAAAAGAAATAAACCATAGAACATCATAAACATCATCAGAAATACCTCATCGCATAGTAATATATTATCAATACGAAAAAAACATGAAGCATTATCACTGACTTCCTTATTTGCAAATTATGTGACCCTAGCGCTCAGCCAATTTCGACCGCATGGGCATTATTTGAACAAACTTGGTGGAGGTCCACCACATGATGTTACAAGCTAAATAATGGAGAATATTTATAATAAAAATGTTTTTGGCAATGCAAGTTTATATATANTATATAATGTATAACTTTGGCTTCGCCTCTTTTGACCCCAGGAGAATATTTGAACAAACTTCATAGAGAAACAACCATATGATTTGAACTGAAAAATATTAAACCTTTGAGCCTTGCAGGTTCATAGGAGAACATTTGGTATATTTCCACTCACAAAATTTATTCGGAACGCTGGTGATCTTTATATGCAGCAGACCCAAACGATTTTAACATCTTTGAAAGAGTCATACAAGGAACATAATTGTGAAGTTTCATAAAAATCTGCCAAGTGGTTTAGGAGGAGCTGTTGTTCGAAGCAAATTGTTAACGCTGCAGACCACACAGCCATCCACACAATAGCTAACCATGATCACTACATGCTCAGGTGAGCTAAACATATCTCTTGTTCAGAAAATATGAGACGTACCAGAATTGAATAGTATTGTTTCTCCGTCATCTATTCATCTTTTACATTAAAATAAATGTATGACAAGGAACACAGTACAGCTAACACTAACAACACAATGAAACAGAGTTACATGTAGTTGCAAAATAAAACACTATGTCAAGTTATATTATGGTGATTGCACAAAACTGTTAAAGGACAGAATAAAGGAGGAAAATCCCATCAGCAAATCTTTAGATTACAAATTCTGTGTACATTTGTAAAAATATAGAACATAATTGGGTTTGTAGTATAAATATTTATTATTCATAATAAATGTTTTCATTCAAAACAGCTTGTAATGTTGAACTTTTTGGTTCATTATAATATGGTCAACTAGCTTTTGGACAATAACATAGATCACAATCTTTGAAAGAAATGCTTGCAACCCCCCCCCCCTTCCCGTCCTNCCCCCCCCCTTCCCGTCCTCATCAATCCAGATTTTGTTCATGCACATAGTTTTTCCAATTTTAACTGCTTTACTGAAAAGGAAAAGTGAAAGAATTATAAATTCATAAGCATATTATCGAAATAAAAAATAAATAGAGGGAAAATGCCTTCGACATTTATTGCTGCATGCAATGAATTACTTACACAGCAGCCTATTTAACAGAAAATGGAATATTATGTTAATTTGTACCCAAATTAATCAAATAATACGCTGACAGGGTATTTACATTATTGAGCAAGAATGGAATGAATAAATATAATGCTGTCAAAATGCATGTTAAGATATTTAAATTAAACAAAAGAGCCAAAGGCTAACCTGAGACCTTAAGGAAGTAAACTTTTCTGAGCAGTTAGTATTCGCAAGGTTCTACAAAAGATATTGCCAAGATAAACATTCTGACAAAGTTTCATCAAGATTGAATCAAAAAGGTGGTCTCCAGAGTGGTATACTTCTTAAAGTTGATGACACACAATGCAGGACATATTATGATCAGACAAGCTCACCATGAGCAATCAGGTGAGCTAAAAAAACTATTATATTTATGCTATTTATTTATTTTATTAATCAATAATACAGCCGAAACATAAAACAACCAATAGCCAAGGGAGATGTAATATTGTTCGTAGTAGGGCTTCTTTCAGACTTTCTGTGTACAACATATTCAAATACCGGTACTACTGCTCAGATGTCATTAAACATATGTTGCATCTTTTTGTTGGATTTAATACTATGAATAAATAAACAAGAGATGTGTTTGTCAGAAACACAATGCCCCCTACTGCGCAGTTTTTTTTTTTTTTTGACTTTTGACCTTGAAGTATGACCTAGACCTTGACCTTTCACCACTCAAAATGTGCATCTCCATGAGATACACATGCATGCCAAATATCAAGTTGCTATCTTCAATATTATAAAAGTTATGGCCAATGTTAAAGTTTTCGGACTGATAAGGACAGACGGACGGACTGACGGACAGTTCAACTGCTATATGCCACCCTACCGGGGACATAAAAACATAAGAAGTAATTCATCTATAATTCTATTTGTTACTTTAATCATTAGATAAATTTACATACATGTACAAATATACAGAAAATACAAGATGCAACAACGGCTACACTGTTTAAACATCTATAATACCATAGCATGAGTGTTAAAAAATATGCTTGTTGTTAACCACTTTGTTGACAAGGAGCCAATACTGTCAAACGAAGGCTAGCATAGGTCAGGTGGGAATATCTTCTTGGTACGGTGTGAAATGTCTCAGTTGATTCAAAAGTTGTATCAAGTTTTAACTGTACAGTAAATGGTACAAAAAGTACTAGGAACTTCCTTCATAATTCAACTTTACCTGTAATGATTTCTTATAATAATCTTTTCAGCACAGCAGTCACACATCAATGCACGTTTTAACACCATATAACATTACAAAGAAAGTCAATAAAAACTGAAGCAGGTTAACTGGCTAAGCATTTTCACTCTTCAGATGTTCAAAAAACATCTTCATCAAATATACATGATAATTATAATTGTAATATAAATCTTACACAAGAGGGCCAATATGGTCCTAGATTGCTCACCACTTTGGGGCCAAGCCAGTTTCGAACCCAGGAACATGATTTGAACAAACACACCAAATATTTAACCCTTGACCCTTGCAGCTTCAGACAAGATTTTTTTAATTTACTAAGTTATTTACTATAAAAGTCTATAAATAGCATGTGATCACTGGGGCATGGCTGGTTTTGACCCAATGAGGTTTCAAAGAAGATTTTTTTATAAAGTTCTTTACTATTCAAGTCCATATAAATCATGTGACACCTTAGAAGAGGTCCACTAGAAAACTTTGTTTGAGCCAACTGAAACCCTGACAGTTTTTCTAAGATTTGACCTTGTGACATATTTTTTGGACAAACATGGCCTGGATTCATACAACGCTTAGATATTGTGAAGATAGACATTGTGACGAAGTTTCATGAAGATCAAATATGTGGCTTCAAGAATGGTAACCAGCTCAAGTCGACAATTTGAAGTTTTACAAGCAATAAGAATGACAATAGCTCCAAAGATATCCAATAACAACCAAACACTTGATAAGAAAGTTATCAAATACAACAAGGTCATGGACAGAAACATACACCCTTCATAAAAAATGGACCCCATACCAGGAAAGCTTGTTGAAGATTCAATGAAAAGTGAATTAGTGAAGAGAGCTGAAACAGCGACTGTTGCATTTTTTGTATAAACAAACAGGGTAATAACTTTGAAGTGTCTGGTGTAATTTGGCTGGTTATCAACCTTGACCTCCATTTTATGTCAACAAACTTTTGCAGAAATATTGAAGAAGATTCGATGAAAGGTTAAGAAGCAAAAACAGTGAATTACACATTTTTGAATTTATAATTGGCATTAACTTTCAAGTGTCTGGTGCAAATTGGCTGGCTATGGAACTTGACCTCAACTTTACTTAAACAAACATTTCAAGAAAGTTGTGTGAAGATTCAATAAAAACTGTACAATAAGAGAGCAGAAGAAATCCACCCACTCAACCGCCTGCCCATCCATCTGCAAGGGTGTTCCCATAATATGTCCTGCTAAGAGACAGGCGTAAAAAAATGAAACTTTAACATAATTGCTAGTACAACAATTTTTAAGCAAGTACAAGAACTAAGCTACTGTGCCTATCCTATAAACACCTTAAAAACGTCTCACAACATCCTCATTGGTAGGACTGCTATCGCGTGAATGTTCAGACGTGGGACTGGCGTTACGATTCTCAAAGGCGACACCCCTGTCCTGGGCGACAATGGATTCTTCCACATCTGGATACCCACCCACTGCACCATAGTTATGCTCCCTCTCTATTTCCACCATCTTTCTTCTCTCGTTCAACTCTTCATGCAGCCTCAGTTGATCCTCAACCTTCCGAACATGCTTGTCTTTAGCGCTAATACTGTTCCGATGTCTCGTCAGGTGCTCCGTGGGAAGTCGATACAGAGTGTCAAAGTCTTGACCTTCCTCCCCGCTGTTGCTGCGATTGTTTCTTCTGTTCTTCTTCTTTTTCTTTCCATTTTTCAATTTCTCAGCCAAGCCCAATTGTCTTAGTCTCTCCTTCTCAAGACGAACAAAGTCGATTTCTTCGAAGCCAGAGTTTGATCGAGTGCGTGGCGACTCCAGCTGTCTCTCTTGATTCAGAATGTCATTATCCTTAGGAATTTTGAATTTTGGCTGCACATCATCTACTTTCACAACCAGCCTTTCAACATTTGTCTCATCCAAATCTTTGGATTCTTTGCAATTTTCTGATTCCTCCTCTTTGCTTTCTTTCAGCGAACTTTCATCTTTCTTATTCTCTTCATCTGGAAGATCGACTATTATCCTGAGATTTTTTATTCTTGACTCCATGCAACCTTGAGAAAAACCAAAACTATTAAGGTCACCATCAACTTCCCTTCTTCCGAAAGGACACGACAAAACACTTCCAGGGTAAGGAATGGACTTGCCATGCATTCTGCGATCATTGATATCTCTATCGTTGTCAATTTGCGCTGCGCAATCTTCTATCAAGGGACTCGGTGTTCGCTTATTCTTGTCAATTGCTGCCTTGTTATTTGCAGACTGTCTGTTTTTGTCCTTGACTGTATCGTCCTGAATACTTATATTCACGGCCCTGGGTTTGGCTGGGCTGACCGGCCGGTGCTGGTCCGTGGAACGACCCTGCGGTGGGTTCGCAGCTACCAGGACCTCAGTTGGCCTGTGGGCTGTGTTAGGGCTGGACGGACATCCCATTTGGCTGCCACATGTGTCCAAAGACTTCGCCATCTCGTTTGAGATCATGCGCCTGGCGGTCTTTGGAGAGAGATCATCAACCTGCAATAGGGATTTCAATAAATGATGACTCCTGCTTTTTGATGCTAGACATTCGTAATTTATACATGTTTATTAAATCAAATTATTAATTAATCATCTTTTTTGCAGCATCAAAAGCAACAGGCAGAGCATATCTCTAACAGTATTTATAAACAAAACCAAAACACAACTTGTATCTTAAAATTCTTCTAAGTAAAATGTAAACATGACAATCAGTGCCCCAGATAAGGTGCGTATCTGCATTTATCACCCTATTAAAATGTTAAAAAAAGCAAAAACATTCAATATAATGCGTATTGAAAACGCAATCAATTTGACTTTTACGCTAATTCTAGAAATTGGGTGCGTACGATACAAGCCTCGATCGAAAATGCTTTGCTCAATTTCGGTATTTTCTCTTTTCAAAAGTTAGCAAACACCTGGATTACAGAGGAGCAAAGCAATCGAAGTTATTCAAACACTATGCGGACTAAATTTCATAGCAAATAAAGCATCTGAGCAAAAAATTTACGACGAGAATGTATTTCAAGTTTGTAAAGCGTCTGTACTTTCAGTTTCTATAATGGTGCGTAATAAAAATGTCTAAGCAAGGTCCAAAGACGTCCGCGATTGTTGCGATAAATATATGTCGATGGCAGACTTTTTCCAACCAAGAAGGAGCCAATATGTGCAGAATCATTTGTGTTATCGATTTGTTAGAAACTGGGTATGCAGCAGTTGAAAGAAGCGAGTTGACATCCAAAAACATGACGGAAAGTCCATTACTTAAAAAACCTGTCAAAAGTGAAAAAAGTCATATCCCTGGTTAGAAATTGTTGACGTTGATGGGACGGATAAAAGTTGAAATGTGCATTCTGCACCCAGTCTGTGCATGCAGTCTGCACCCAGTCTGTGCAACAGAAGTAAAGCAGCAATGATTTTGAGGTATAAAAATTTTTTAAACTTATTTTACCCTATTTAAAACTGAAATCACCCTTTTTTTTTAAAGCGATGGGTGAAAACCCAATTTCCCAATCTGGGGCACTGGACAATGAGTCAATGACATATAATATGCGCACAATTCATATACAATGACGTTGAAGTTTGATTTTCCTTACTTGAAAGCTGATATAATTACAAATACAGGCTTTGCCATGGAATGACTCAAGCACAACTGTAAAATTGAGCCATGCTCCGGGCAAAACAAGCTTAATGCATGTGTGTAAGGTGTCATTCCAGATATGCCTGTGTAGTCTGCACAGTCTGCACAGGTTAATTAGGGAAGACACTTTGCGCTTTTATGGTATTTGTGGTTTAAAAGAAGTTTGTTCTTAGCGAAATTCTAGTTAAGGCAGAAAGTGTCATCCCTTGTTAGCAGACTGCACAGGCATATCTGGGATGCCACTTTATGCCCCATTTTCCCAGAGCAATAATTTTCTTTGGACATCAACCTCGTGTTCGATAAGGAATGGTGTGAGTACTATGGGTTCATCCTCCACTTACCTCGTGTTCGATATGGAATGGTGTGAGTACTATGGGTTCATCCTCCACACAGCTGAACTGCTGCAGGTAGGGATGGGCCAGTGCCTCCTCAGCCGTCAGGCGTAGGCTCGGCTCAAACACCAGCAGCTTCTCCAGGAGATCCAACGCTGAAAGCATTCAATTCTAATTGAGCACACAGCATAGTTAACCCTTTACCACTCTGATACGCACTTTGACGTGTCTGCAGTCCATTAGAAAATCAAATTAAATTTAACACCTTTCTTACTAGATTCAAATTTTAAAGGCTTCATTTGCATCCCTCAGGTACTGATAAGCAGCAAACAGCGTAAAACCTGAACAGACTGAGTTACTGGTGGAAAACAGACAAAGGGCTCTTATTCTGCCAAAACTTGGTGCAGCCAAAAATCCACCCTTCACAATCATCTACATATTAAGGTCAATCTGCGTTCAAATTTTAAGCAAAATGTAACCAACAGTTAGATATGAAGTCATTACACAACCTTCAATACACGCAGACGCACAAATGGACACTTTGTGGGGGAAAAACAATTAACATACTTTATGTGTACATGAGGAAAAGGTAAGGACTGCATATATTTATCAGTCAGACCATTTCGATTGAATCATTCAAAAACAGCACTCACCATCAATATCTACACTTTTAATACAATCCGACAGAGGTCTCTCAGGGACCCGAGTGTGGTTTCTTATGAAACTGGAAGGCAAGATCTGAGTGACTGTGTTCCATTCGTTGTCACTCAGTGACACTGTCTCCAGGATCAAGCCTATCTGATCCATCTCATGTGCACCTGAAAAGTTTAATATGAAGATCTTCACCTCCAGTTATTGACTGAATTAAAATGACAAGTCTACTAACAAAGTACACATTTTATCATCTCAGTTTCAATTACTGTAACGATATAACAAACAAAATCATAGAAATTTAATGAAAAGGAAAATGTTGATTACATGTATAATAAAGTAAAATCAAGGAATCTCAATAATGCCATTAAATAATGAGTATTTTTTATGTAAAAGTGCAATTGCCAGTTTTTTAACATGTTTTATTTAATGGTTTCCGGTGGTTTATAGAGAAATACTAGTGAATTAAAACTGATAATTTCACTGTTTCAAACAATAAAAATTATCAGTGAAAATTATCGATAATTTTCACTGTTTACTGTGAAATGACATCATTATTTTGACGAAATGACGTCATTATCCCAACGACATTCTTTAGTTAAACTCTTTAACAATGTATATAAACTGTGAAAAAAGTATGAACTAAAAAGAAAATTTGTTGGATTTGGTGGATTATCGATTTTAATTCACTCATGATCATAGAAAATATATATTTTTTCACTCGTGGCTGCGCCACTCTTGAAAATATTAATTTCTGTGATCACTCTTGAATTATAATCGATAATCCACCGAATCCAACAAATATCCTCTATATAATAATCTCAATAAATAACGGTAACAAAATATGTGTTACATGTGATCACACTTTTAACTAGGTACGTGTCAATCTTTCCATAACAGTATGGGTTTGTATGATCATCATCTTGGTGCTATACAAAAGCCCATGATTTCATGATCCAAGTAAATTACTATGATTGGAAGGGGGACTGGGTCTATGTATTTGTTAATGGTACAATGTAAATGCTTATTGTGCAGCATATACTGTAAGTAACTAAGATTTCATTAGACTTGCCTAGTGTCAAGGGCTTGCAATTAAAAGTTCAATTGTTAAATTCCTGAAAAATCCAATTCAAACCTTTGCTTTGCTGTTATTTTTCCTTTTAATCCCACTTGTTTATCAAATATAATTAAGTTATTATAATTGCAACTGTTCACTCAGTACCTGGGAATATTGGTTTGCCAATGAACATCTCTGCCAGAATACAGCCGACACTCCAGAGATCTATGGCCTTGGTGTACTCGCGTGGGGAGATGATCAGCTCGGGGGAGCGGTACCAACATGTGCCAACATTGTCAGTCAGAAAGCCCTGAAATGCAAAATATACGGGCATTTATGATTAGCAAGAACATAAAGCTCTAGCAGGAAAGTTCTTGGTGCAAATAGGATGTCTACGGTACCGTATACTTGGTATGAAATGTAGTCTATTTTATTGATTTGGTTCAAATGC
Organism: Dreissena rostriformis; assembly: GCA_007657795.1. Taxonomy (NCBI): domain Eukaryota; kingdom Metazoa; phylum Mollusca; class Bivalvia; order Myida; family Dreissenidae; genus Dreissena; species Dreissena rostriformis. The sequence goes on from VMBQ01000253.1 coordinate 220,513, forward strand.
ATCACACGCTATATCGTGAAAAGAAACAAGAGATGTGTTTGTCAGAAACATAATGCCCCCTACTGTGCCGCTTTGAAATAAAATTTATATTTATCATTTGGCAGGTTAAGAAATTATCTCCCTTTTAAGCTTATTACTTCCCTTGGATTTTGTTTTTTGACCTTTGACCTTGAAGGATGACCTTGACCTTTCACCACTCAAAATGTGCAGCTCCATGAGATACACATGCATGCCAAATATCAAGTTGCTATCTTCAATATTGCAAAAGTTATGATCAAACTTTAACAAAGGTTAAAGTTTTTGGTTAAAGTTTTGGGACAGACAGAATGACAGACAGGCCAAAAACAATATACCCCCGCTTCTTCGAAGAAGGGGACTACAAATAACATTAATAATCACAAATCTTTACTACTGATATTAGTCCAATTAAAATGAAAAATAAAATTAAAAAGATGTCCTTTAGAAATGTTTTAAAGTATACATAATTTAAAAATGCTAAAACTATTTCCGCTAAAATGAAGGTTTTTAACACTGAATACCTTGTGGGCATACTCAGGGTCCACCACTCTAGCCAGACCAAAGTCGGCTATCTTCAAAACCAGATCTTCAACATTGATCAGCAAATTCATGGGCTTCAAGTCTCGATGCAGGACATTGGCCGAGTGGATGTACTTCAGTCCCCTGAGAAGTTGATATGTGAAGAGTCGCACGTGATCCTGAGACAGCTGCTTCTGCTGAATTAATTGATGAAGATCAGTGTGAAGAAGTTCCTGTACAATATACACGCTGCTTATATCATTGATGTTCAGGTTAACGTTCCCTCCTTTTTCTAAATTCAACCCATTAGAGCCAAGCACTTCATAGACCGTCACAACGTTCTCATGCTGCAGTCTTCGCATCAAACGCAGTTCTCGTAACGCGTATTTACAGCTTTGCCGATTACCGAAACTCAACTTCTTTATTGCCACCTCCTTGTCGCATTCACTGTCAGTGGCTGAATACACAGGGGCGTTACCACCATGAGCAAGCGGTCTGAGGTTGATAAACCTCGGGTCAACATGAAACCCAAACTTTTTCTCTGATGCAGGTGCTGGATCATTGTTCTCCATTGCTGTCTGCAGTTTCTGAGTTTGTATGTTGAGGATTCAACATGAAATGAAATCTGCAACAAGTCACCAATATACTTTAAAAAACATTCTGTCTATGACAGGGGTGAGGAAATATAGTTATTTTCTATTACAAATTGTCAACTGACAAATCAACTTGCCCCAAATAATTAACAACATTTTTATTAAGACATTCAGGAGAAAACGAAACTAGAGCTTACTCACAGACGCATTGACACAGAATATTTTGCATGTTGTCTTCACAAAAAACACAATACTGAATGTTAAAAAATGCACTAAGTGACCCCGTGACTGAGTTTTTGACCCGGCAGGACCCATATTCAAACTTGACCTAGACATGAATGACCCGATGCAATGGGAGCTCCATGTTGATTGGCCCAGCTAGCATATGCCCTTCAATAACAATAGGTCATGAAAGGTCTCATATTCCAGTTCAGACTGGATTTAGCTTAATGTTTAACTTGCAAACGCTTTTATTGAAACAAAGAGAAAACCATAGACCAGTGCGGATTAAAATGGCGGACATTTGGAACAAATAAATTATGAGATTTTAGCATTTTCACAAATCCAATTTTGTTTGAACGAAATTTTCAATGTTTTCGCAAATGGCTCAAACAGCAAAAGACAGCATGCACTCTGAAGTGATGAAATAAGACAAAAATCTTTTAGCATGTGATCAATATCTACAGTACACTCCACGTGTTTTCCCCAAAAAACGCGCTCCCTCCGCGGGTTTTTTCTGCTAGCGAGTTCTCATGCGGAGGTGGAACGCGAGCTGAACTCGCTAAAACGCTCGGCGTTCCGCCGAGTTAGCTTAAACCCGCGGCGAGTATTACTTTAGCCTAGTCGGTAAATGCAGACAGTTTCCGATCTTATCAGGACACCGCCGTGCAACACCACGCGGTAGAAGTGTGCTACCAGGGGTTTTTCTGCCTATTTTGGGAAAAGGAGTCTGACCAAATTGGGAATTTTTTATCGACAAAATTGTCCATTTTAGGAATTTTTGCTTTGATGAAACGGCTCATTTTGGGAAAACATTGTGAATTCATCATGCTTAAATAAGTCAGTGGTTTCACAAATAAATTTGTTTTTATTTGTTATTTTGTCTTCTTTATATATACACATGCAATATTGGGCATGTTCAAAGTTTAATCATGTCATATTTGAATGTATTTGATGAAGATTGAACTTTATCTGAGTCACTAAAGGCTTTATTACGTCGCGGAATTGGGAAATATGTAATCAAGATTCAGTTGGGAATGGGTCCGTTTGCTTTGGGAATGCCTCCGTTTTACCGGAGGCGCAGACAGTGCAGGAAAACCCCTGGCTACTGTGCATGCCAAACAAATAAAATAAAATCCAGTAATAATCCAACAAGACACCATTATTTAAGATGAATGTGTTTCGAATTAAGTAAACACGCGGACGCCATTGTTAGTAACTGTACAAACATTTGGGAAATCGGCCTTTCTCGGAAAATCCGAGATAGATTTATTTGTCGTTTCAAAGCTTGGACCCAGTAATTACGGCCATTCAGAACTCAACTTCCGTAAAACATGTGTTCAATTAACCGTTTAACTCCACCTCCGTTCAATGCAAAAGATTTGAAAGGCGGAGCTTAGCACGTGCAGTTACATATTTTGACAGTTGCTATTGAGTTATATACAACCCATTCGTTTCAACACGATTGCTAAACAAAGGAAGCCAATTTTGTCGGCGAGAACGGTGTGTTTTTCATGCCTTCAGACAGGAAGCGGCTTTCCTTTGATGACGTCAAACTGTCAATTCACACAGATTGCGAATTTTTGCAAGACTTTTAATAGGATCTTCGGTCATTTGTTTACATGTTCAGTATAGAAAAATCACCTGCTAACATGGAAACTTTGGATTAAACTATCAAAATAAAAACAATATTTCAAGCTGTGATTATATTAATTGGTAAGTATCCGTTAAAAGACGACGTTTTGTTTGTTGTAAATCAACAAGTTTTCTATACAACAACAACTTCTTCTACACGTGGGGATCGATAGATCTTGGTCGTTTTTTTTCTAATTGTATATATTATATATAATATATATGTACTTGTAATAAATATAATTTTATTTGAAAATCAGGAAGTCAAACAAAGTTAAATTGATCGTTATCTCGTTAAACACGGAGTTTCCTCCGCGTTCTCAACTCCGAGGGCCGCCGCGTCAGCTTATCAATTTGCCGATCATTACCCTCGGAGGGCCCAATCATGCAAACCTCGCGTATTGCGGGAAGTTCTTAATCTCCCTCGCTAAGCGTGTCCGCGGAGAAGCGAGGGAAATTGGGGAAAACGCGTGGAGTGTACTGTTTGTTACTTGGAAATTTAGTTAATAGGTATATCGAGTATTCTAAAAATTTCTTTAACACTTGAATCTTGATAGGAGGATCCTTTCAACAATTTTCTTGCTGCTTGTGCTTGAAAAACTTTATAACATCATAATGCTAAAAGTAAAAAATTCTTAGAAGTGGGAATATATAACGTGTATACGAGTTGTATGTATATAATGAGCAATTGTTTGCCATTGCCATACATGTACATATTGAAATTTCCGAAATAAAATTATCCGGATATGCAGCTAAGTTTATGATGAGGAATTTTACCTTTAAATTCCACCGTTTTCATTCATTTTTCATGCCATTTATAAGAATTAGTGTCCTCGGATTGAATGCAATATGATATTGCAGACAAAGACAATTAACATAAGCACTTTGACAGGTTAATTTTTTCTAGCTCGATGATTAGAAACGGAAGTGACTTTTGACCTCAAATTGGCGTAGGTTACACCACACCACTGTCCAATATTTAGTCCATTTTAAAACTAGGTCCTTCAACTGGGGATGTCTTTCGACATGTTATATCTATAATACAATAAAGAAACAAGTACAAACAAACAACAATAACCAAACTAAAATATAAGACATTTAAAGCGATTATACCGAAATCACTAAATTCCTTTCGAAAAACGGTTGGATGAATTTCGAAAGGATCACAAACTTGTCCTCTACTGGCAGACAACTAATCCAAAGCGAACTTAAATGTGTAAGCACTTTAATAACCAGTTTAAATCGACTGAATGTGGCATACATTCTAAACAAAGCGACGGTACGTGAATTTTAGTTCAGTCAATATTAAGACGAGACTTACTAAGTCATCGAAAACAAAATTTATTCGAATAAAAAATAAGCACATCCTTTTTTCTTGCTTCATTTTACCAAGTTACATTTCGTTGGCAAAATAAATGTGTTGAGAAATTAAAAACAAATTATTGTATGCAATCAGCAACGTAATACGTACATAGTAGTATAAAAGGAATCCAGCTTTAGGCTTGAAAGAAACGACTGCATCTGAATTCATCAAGGGGAATGCAAAGAACTATATGAGCAAAAACAACCAATTAATTTGAATTGTTTGAAGTTACACAGTTGCATGCGATTTACTTCTAAGTTATATAAAATTCAATGTACGGTGCATGTATATAACTCTTCCATATATGCCTTCAAGATTAACATTTTTCTCGTAAAATTTACAATAGAACTTTCTGTGACAACCTAATAACGAATCTGCTGAACTTGTAGAGGTACCATATTCCAGTTAAAAAGTATCTGCTAACGGATTCTCGCATCCGAACTCCGCTATGTCGCCAAATAAGCGATCGCTTCGCCCACTAGTTTTGTTTACATAAAACGCTTATTCAATTAATCCGACACTCTTTTTTGTCGGACCATGTGGCCGCAATAAAATAAATCTGATTGATTGTTCCGTGAGTTTGATTGACAGCTGGCGAGTGGTCAATTGGTCTTGCCATGATGATTGAAAGTAACCGGTGTTTGTTCCATTACGTTTACCTTTATGATTAGATCTTTAAATGTTAGTATTGTACATAATGACTGACATATGTTGTTTTGGTATGTTTGTGAGAATCAAAATGACAACACGTCAGAATTGAAAATAAATAATTCATCTTAATTGCTCTCATATTTATCGTTCTAGCTTGATGGATTTCTTAAGCATAATTAAACATGCCACAACAATAAAATAAGGATTGCAATACGAAAATGAATGCACCAGAATGACATAAAATTATATATACATGTATGTAGCTGGTATATTACGTCAGACTTTATTTAGCGTGGTGTCGCCTCAGATATGTTGATTTGTCATCCAGGCGGGTTGGATCACATGTTGATGGGCGCTAAAAAACGACATCACGCCAAAACGATAAATAAGTACGGCGACACGACTATGTATTGATTTCGTTTTGGCGTGTTCGCCTTCGTGTGGGTTTAAGTCACAAGAACAAAAATACAACCGAATGTAAAAAAATTGCTCATACGAAAATTAATATATTTATCGTTCTTTTTATGTTGGCACATGGCATAACTACGCAAAAACGAAAGAACAACAAATACTTAAGTTATCGTATCGGAGCGCTTTTTATCGTACATGCGTATCGTGCAAAAACGTTTGCGTCCTTTAAACCCACCTAACATGCAAAAAGAATGGACGCTAGAACGAGAGAAGAATTAGTTTTGTCTAGTCGGATATAAACGATTATTTGTATATCGCTTTGGCGCGGTGGCGACTTTTTAAGGACGCTGACATGCTGACTATCCAAGAACCAACCTTTATTTATTGAAGCGGTACGTAAATGTGTCGGTCATAAAATCAGCAACCATATGTCAATGGCTTTGCTGTCTGTTTTTCTTTGTTTTCGCTTTCTCGAATACAGTTAAACGTTCCGATGTAGATGTAAATGTTAATATTTTGCAGCAAAAATGAAATTGCATAATTGCTGATAAACAACTTCTAATCGACATACTATTAAAAAAATTCTGCATATATGATATCACTTAAGTTGACTCAACAGATTGTTTATTTAGTTATGCGTTTTGACATTTTCTCATAAATGGCATCAGTAGTTATGTTTAGGGTTTAGGATTTTTGTGTATGTGCGTGTATGCATGCGTGCGCGTGCTTGTTACACTTCTGTGTGAGCGACAGTGGTTCAATTATATCGAACGAAATTAAAATCAAATTAAGATAGTATTTATTTATATAAACTCCGCAACGAGGTTGCATAAGCTATGCTCGTAACCAGTCAACTTTGCCCATCTCATCTTTGTATGTGGTCCCATCTTCAGGTAGGTGACGGTGATTCTCCAGGGGGCCGTTTAATCTTTGGTTGCATCTCTACCCCATATAGTAGTATTGTTTTCACGATGACCAGTATTGAAGAGTCTGATCTTGGTGTTGATGCCTATCGCGATAGATCGCAAGATGTTCTTCAGCTAAATGAATTAATGTGGCTCGTGCTTGACTGTTGCGGTTTCTGACATCTGCACCCGATCCTCCGTGGTTGTCCAGAATGCTCCCGAGGTAGGTGAAGCTTTCCACCTCTTCCAGCGCTTTGCCTTGTATTTTGATGGGTGTGTCGTTGGACACCTTGCTCTTCCCGTTGTTGATGGTGAGGCCCAGTCTAGCTGAGTAGTCCGCAATAATGTTGGTCTGTTTATGCATCCGTTGTTGTGTGTGAGAGAGAAGAGCTTGATCGTCGGCAAAGTCGAGGTCGTCCAGATGCTTCCAAAGTGTGAACTGGATTTCGTTTCGCTTCAGAGGTTGGTTTAAACAACCTTAATTATAGTGCATTGTAACCATTATTATTATTGCGATTTATTCAAATAAGATATTTATCGTTCTCAAAACACGGAAGTCGAATCAACAAAAAGGTAAACAACATATTCTGCGCGTTTCTTTTTACTTGCTTTATATTACTGCAGTCAAATGTAAATATGTGAAGCGGTTAGTCAAAGGAAAACTATTATAAATTAATTTATGGAATAAACTGTCATTCTTAAATTTTGTAAAAAAAATACAAAAATCCTGTTGTGTTTATTGTGTAGCCTTGACCCTTGGCCTTGTACATTTTCTTATCAACTTTATCAAGACAGTCATGATTCATGATATCATATGATTAGGAAAATATTGCATTGACATATCAATAAATTATTGACATTTTAATCTAATATTTAACATTGATCATTGTACTTAGAATGGAATGGATGACGGCTAATTAGACCCAGTATACTAAAACCCGGTTGACTCGTTGGGTTAACTTGCCGTATTTCATTAGGGCCCTCAGGTATTTGTTTAAAAACAAACATGCATGACCTACTTGTTATATCTGCAAGAAAACATCCCAACAGGGATTCCCACAATATTTTAAATTTTAGAGTTTAATTGATTTGTTTTATAGAAAAAATCGGACAGTGCTTGAAAATAACTGTGATATTTATTTTATTTGATGTCTTTAATTCCATATATTTAAATTTTTATGTACGCTATTGTTACTTTGAATGGTATGTCAAATCTTTGTTTATTCATGTTAAATTTAATATTAGTGCTGTTTACCGGTAACCAATTTTCCACCGCTCAACCGCACGAAAACAATAAACAACAAGGGCAGACAGTGGTGTTGTTTGTGTTGCTACCGCAGTTAAAATCGAAGGATTTTTGTCATAAAAAGGCAATTATCCAATGAAGTTAAGTCAAATATGTTTGTCTTTTAAATTATTTATCTGATATATGAAGATGGTTTCTAGATGCAAATGAATATTCCTTAAGTACCGCAACTCTACCTTGTTGCAGGCTACCATGGAATATATACATGTAAGTATATAAACACATCTGCAAAGAAATTAAAAAATTATAGCTTTGCCTTTCCTTATGAATTAATTGCAATATAACAGTGTTCCTATGGAATTTGGGAATTGCTTATAGATTTTTAATTGACCGCTTATTCCTTAATCTGCGGTGGGTAAATTTGTTGGCGTAATTTGAAGTTATTGAACCGCCAGATTTTCTCTCGGAGGTATTCTTCATCTTCTGGTTTGTGGGAAACTGGGAAATAAAAAAACAAAACATCTCATTAACGAATGAGAAAAATAAACGCAAAACTGTGAAGCAGAACAAGGGAAACATACAGATGATACAGTACATTATTTCTCTTATAAGTTAAAGTCACATGATTGTTTATTTGTCATGTATAGCTTTGTAATTGACATTTTTCTGCAAGATATTTCAGGGATGTCAATTGCATCATATTCCTGCATTTTGCACCAAATAAATTGAAATTGAGTTTTTTACCGGAGCAAATTTCCATTCTTTTGTCATTTTGACCAAACAAAATCATTCACATCACAAGTAGTGCCATAGTGATGACCCAGTTATGCTACTAATTTATATGATTATCACACCTGTGTATTAATAACACCCTCTATCAATCAAAGGGACTCCTTGGACGTTGTTTATCTTATCTCAATTTAATTGATAGAACTGAAATCAATGTCAAAATGGAAAAAGCACCTTAAAAGCTTTATTTACATATTTCTCTTTAATGTACTAATCCCGCATTTAGCGGCTTTGATCCTTTGAGGTCATAAAGTTATTTAGCAAAGTTTAGAGCGACTAACAAATCTCCAATTATGATGAAACTTACTCAGCATGTTTCTTTTTACAATATATAGGCCAAATCTAATCTGGGTCATGTTCATCCCAAAACTAGGTGACAAATTAAAATCTTTGAAAAACCTTGTTATCACTTTTTAGACGCCGCATTTATGTCTCAATCTAAATGAAACATGGTCAGATTGTTTTTCTTGATAATATCCAGGCCGAGGGTTAGAATCTGGTTAACATGCTTTCAAAACAAGGTCCCAAGGTAAAATCTTAGAAAAACAACTGTAAAGGAAATATTTAACTCTTTCAGTGCTGGAACCGAATTTCGAAGGCCTTTGCAAACAGTTTGGATCCAGATGAGAAGCCACAGAACGTGGCGTCTCATCAGGATCCAAACTGTTTGTTATTCTGATAGTATTCTATGAAAAAAAATATCAAAGAAAATTCTAATTTTAGAAATTCAGCAGACGACATTTTAGCAGACAACAAAGATCCCAGCATGCAAAGGGTTAATACTCAATCTTGGTGAATCCATGTCACAACCTTTACCTTGACTGTATGACTCTAGTGGAGTTCCAATCTGGGTCGTGTTCTGCCAAAAACTAGGTTTATCGGGTAAATGTTAGAAAAACCCTCTTAAGGCCACATTTATGACTCAACCTTGATGGAACATGGTCAGAATGTTTATACATTGACCCTTTCAGTGCTGAATTGATTTCAACTGTATTATTTGCCAGTGCTGAATTGTTTTATGATGAACAGAAGTAATACTATAAGTTTACTAAAACAGATGTAAAATTATTCATACATGCACAATCCGCATGAAAATTGAACTACATTGTATATCGTGTGTATATGACGACCTATCAATGGACTTTAAAAAAGGAACGTTTTTCTATAAATATGTTACTATGGTTATGATAAGAATGATCTATATTGGAGTCAAAATTATTGTGAATATTTTGTTGTGGACATAGATTTGCACAATGACAATCTTAAATCTAAACGATAACAAAAAGTTTTTGGTAGTCTTTTTCACCTTGTAAGAAAAGCTTAAGCTCAGTTGATTTTTATCTGATAATGTAAACATTGTTATCATATCTGCAACTTTGCCTTCTATCAACTGAGGTTTTACTATTTAGAGCAGGAAGTTAAACCAAACTACTGATATGTGTTATCAGTATTCTCAGCCAATCTGGCTAATGTAACCATTTCTTTTATCATGATTGTGTAATACACACAGGAAAATTAATGTTTATAAATTGTCGTCAATGTAAAAATATACTTTCATATAGTAACATTTTATTTCCAGAAGATGCAAATGCCGGAAATGAATCGTGAAATAGTGAAAGCAGGATGGATGAAGAAAAGAAGTATGAAAATTTAATATTGTGGCTCTCAGGCTTAATGGGGCTTAATGCATGTGCGTAAAGTGTCGTCCACACATGCTTATCCGGGACGACTCTTTTCGTCTAGACTGGATGTTTATGCTCCCCCAAAATTTTTGGGGGGAGCATATAGTCGTCGCTTCGTCTGTCTGTCCGTGCGTGCGTTCGTCCGCGCACAATTTTTGTCCGGGCTATTTCTCAGCAATTAATGACCGGAATTCAATTAAACTTTATGGGAAGCTTCACTACCAAGAGGAGATGTGCACATAATCAGCCGGTTCTGGTCGGATGATTTTTCACAGAGTTATAGCCCTTTGAAATTTTCCATCAACTGTACATATAGTGCAATTCTTGTCCGGGCTATTTCTCAGCAACTAATGACCGGAATTCAATGAAACTTTACGGGAAGCTTCACTACCAAGATGAGATGTGCATATTATCAGCGAGTTCTAGTCAGATGATTTTTTTTCACAGAGTTATGACCCTTTGAAATTTTCCTTTAACTAGATACATATAGTGCAATTCTTGTCCGGCCTATTTCTCAGCAACCAATGACCGGAATTCAATGAAAGTTTATGGGAAGCTTCACTACTGAAAGGAGATGTGCATATTATCAGCCAGTTCTGGTCGGATGATTTTCAAAGAGTGATGGCGCTTTAAAATTTTCAATTAACTGTACATATAGTGCAATTCTTGTCTGGGCTATTTCTCAGCAACTAAAGACTAGAAATCAATGAAACTTTATGGGAAGCTTCACTACCAAGAGGAGATGTGCATATTATCAGCCAGTTCTGGTCGGATGATTTTTCACAGAGTTATGGCCCT